>QANZ01030688.1:206424-245515 GCA_003254925.1 Chamaecrista fasciculata | reverse complement strand
CCTAACCCTAGCTCACATTGTGATTTTGTCTTCCTCCTTGTAGAGAGAGAGAAAAATCGACTTTAGCCTTAGAGAGAGGAAAATCGATTTTTGCCTAAGGTGTTAGGAAAATTCGAATTCCACCATTAAAACTAGGGCTTTTGTGAGAGAAGAAAAGGCAAGAAGGAGTTCTTGTGGGGGGTTTCTTCTGTGCGCCATTTTTGCTGTTGGATTCAAGAAGGAGCTCCTGAATTCAAACACTGTAGATTGGTCCCTGGTTCTTTTGGAGAAAAGAATGGAAGGCTAGCACCTTGGTGCTCAAGAAACTGTTCGTGTGGATCACCGGCAGAGGGAGAACGCTGAGAGTGGACTCCTTGCACACGCCTTGTACAACCAACCGATTGAAACTCGTGAGGTATACCACTATCTAAAAGTTTTAAATTCTGCTAGCAGATCCGTTCGGGAATTCTAGGACTAGGCGCTTTTATTTTAAATTTTAATTTTGCTTCCGCTGCGTTTGGCGCCTAAGATTCCCAACACAATTATCCCTAATAAAGTACTGATCTATAAATCTAATGCATAAAACAACTTCAACAATTACCTATGAAGGAGTTGATCATACCTCATAAATGCAACATCAACATCTGGACTCTACAATGAAACATAGTGAACTCAAGTCACATCCTTGAGGTATTCCTTAAGTATCTACCTATTTAGTTACTCATGCTCTAGGCAGAGAACTATTCTAAACTAAACTAATCTGAGCTGAGCGCTGAAATTGATGCTCTAAGTGTGGAATGACGATCTCTATTTATAGGCTTGAGTAGTGTGCTTGGTCCGCAAGTCAAGGAAAAGATTTGCACTTGTGCCGTTGCTTGCGCTGACGTCCCAATACGGAAGCGCACCGAAATATCTGTGATATTTCGATTATATCTTCGTATCTTGAATTTTAGCTGTCCAAAACGTATCTTTAAGCCGCGAAGTTGCGTGTGCCGCGAGATTTCTCACTTGGGTCGTTGGCTCAAGTGACGACTCAACATAATATTGTGCTGAAGCTTACTTGCTGACGTCATATCCCTCTCAAATACTTGCGCCGCGGGATTTACCTCCCTTGCGCCAAAGGCTCATCCAACGACACAAGAACATCTTGTGCTTAACGTGATCTTCTCGTTGATTCTGGATATTTCCCTCTTGGTTTGGCCCTGTTTGGATATCTGAAACACTAAATAAACCATTAAGTAGCACCTATTTATAAAGTACAATAAATAAACGCTAATTAACATATTTTATCCACTTTATTTCGCCACACCTTGGTGCAACGCTTACCATATTAATTGGTCTAATTATAATATATTATTAGTTTAAACATATCAAAAGAAGGCCAAATAACTTGTTCACTTTTGGGCTGATCACATACCCACTGGACATCAGGGCATCCTAGAATTGCTTTGACAAGGGCGTCCCTCTTGAGCGATTTTTGCCTTATTGGGCTCCGGTTATGGACCGGTTCGGCATTAGGGCCCTTGCCGCTTGCCGGATTTGTGCTTGAGATGGCGTCAGAGCCTTGTTTTGCTTTGTCATTGTAGATATTTTCCTAATTAGGCTTCGGTTATGGACCGGTGTATGTCAGGCGCCTGATGAGGCTTGACTTTTGTTTTCCTCAAGGTGGATGTGGATGATGTTTGCATCGAGTCCCTTAGCTTTTCATGTTTGTATGGGGCTTTATTGCCAATTTTGGTTGGACATCTGTCTAATTTAAGTCAAGTATAAGCTGTTAGTTTAAAGATAAATGAATCAAGTAAAGGAATTGAAACTAATAATGAATGCTTGCAACAAGACACTTTTACATCCTTGTTTGTTTGTTGGTTTGTTTAGAATATATCACTCTCTCCTTCCCATGAAATCCTCTAAGTTGATGATGGTAGATTGCAAAAAATCTTGACTCAAATGCTAGCAAATGGGGGGTCCCCATGCTTCTGCGTCGAGAGAGCTTTAGTAAATGGACATCAATAGTCTAGTTTTCCTTGAAATGGTATTCCTAGGCATATAGGGCGATCACCAAATACTTGATTTTTGCATATGTGATTTTATGAGGCTTGTGTGCCTTACTTTTCTGAAATTCTGTCAAGTCTAACATGAAACTAAGCAGTCAATTTTGAAAAGATGATTGACTATTATCTAAGATTAAACACAACAATAATAATAAAAACTCCCTGGACATCAACGACCGTTGAGCTCAGGCTTCATTCGGATTCTCCTCTAGGATGAAGAACGTTTAGGCTCTTATCATAGAGACCTATTGATAGCTACTCTTCTCTACTCTACTCTATTCTATTCTACCGCCAGTTGAGGTGCTGGGGCGTTTTTCTATTGTGAATTGGTTAATTGGCGAATTGTGATGTGGAATGTCGAGCTTTATTTATAGTCTTGAGTAGTGTGCTTGGTCCCCAAGTTAAGGAATATGCGTCGTTGGATGGTATCTTGATATCTTGAATCCTGGTCGTCCAAATCATATCTTGGAGCTCAAGTTTTCGTGCGTCGTTGGAATTCTTTGCGTCTCAAGTCACGGCGCATCTTTTCTTGACGTATTTGAGTGAAACATGCAATTTGGGCTTGCGCCGTCATGTGCGCCGGTGGCCCAAAGTGGTGGCCCAAAACATGTTCGCTGTGCAGTTTTACGAAAATGCATCGTTCGGGCTCTCCGAAACTCCGATTTGGATCATTCAAAGTGCGTTATTCTCGTATCGAACCGTACTACATCCCCATGTCCATAGATTTATTTAAGTCAATCATCTTGATCTTCGAACATCAGGGGATGACTTCGTACTTCTCGTTGATTCTGGGTGATTCCCTTTGGTTAAACCCTATTTGGATATCTGAAACACTAAAAAACCCATTAAATAGCTCTACTCTATTCTATTCTGCCACCAGTTGAGGTGCTGGGGCATTTTTCTGTTGTGAATTGGTTAATTGGCGAATTGTGATGTGGAATGTCGAGCTCTATTTATAGTCTTGAGTAGTGTGCTTGGTCCCCAAGTTAAGGAATATGAGTCGTTGGATGGTATCTTGATATCTTGAATCCTGGTCGTCCAAATCATATCTTGGAGCTCAAGTTTTCGTGCGCCGTTGGAATTCTTCGCGTCTCAAGTCACGAGGCATCTTTTCTTGACGTATTAGAGTGAAACACGCAATTTGGGCTTGCGTCGTCATGTGCGCCGGCGGCCTAAAGTGGTGGCCCAAAACACGTTCATTGGGCCGTTGGCTCAAGAGACGGCGCAACACAATATTGCGCTGAAGCTTACTTGCTGACGTCATATTCTTCTAAGAGTCCTGCGTCGCGGGAATTCCTAATTTGGGCCGGCGGCCCACATGGCGACGCAAGAATATCTTGTGTGATTTGATATATTCTCGTTGATTCTGAATGATTCCCTTTGGTTAAACCCTGTTTGGATATCTGAAACACCAAAAACCAATAAAATAGCACTTATTTATAAAATACAATAAATAAACGCTAAATAACCTATTTTTATCCATTTTATTATGTCATACCTTGGTGTAGCTATTAATACATTAATTGGTCTAATTGCAATTAGCATTATAAATATGTAAAAAGAAGACCAAATAACATGTCAATATTTGGGCTGATCAATATATATTACAAAAAATACTCCAAATTGCTATCACCAATATAGCTGGAAAATAATGAAAACCGCTGCTAAAGACTTTTTTTTTTGTAGTGCGAACTGCGAATTGAAGTCCAACCGAAGAAATCAAATGCATTTTGAGTTTTGACTAATCGAAAATATCGTTAACAACTAAATTTCAACTGAAATGATTTCCAAACGATATTTATAACAAAAATATGGTTGCAATATTTACAACCACAATGTCCTTTTTCTCTCATTTTTTATCATTTTCAGTTATTTTGGAAATAGTTTTTTTGGTTAAAGTGTAAATTTGGTCTTATATCTTTTACTCGATTCTTAATTTGGTCTCATATTTTTTCCGTTGCACTTTTGTTCCTATATCTTTGGGTCAAGTCCCAATTTGGTCCCATATATTTTTTTGTTGCTTATTTGGTCCTATGTCCGGGTTAATTATAGAATTGGCCATATATCTTTGGTTCAAGTTTAGAGTGGTCCCATATTTTTACAAAAGGATCAACTAATGGTTGATCATTTTGCAAAGATATGGGACTAATTATACAACTTGACTAAAAGATATGGAACAAAAAATGATATGAGACCAAAATTGGAACCTTTTGCCAAGATATAGGACCAAAACTATAACAAAAAAAGATAAATGACCAAATTGGGAACTGAATAAAAGATATGAGACCAAAATTACACTTTGGCCTAATTTGTTTTTATAAAAAGTAAATTAAAATTCTACAAAAATGTTAGAGGGAACTTGGAACATGATTTACTCAAAATTTTATTTTTGATTTATCTTTTTAAATGATTTAAAGTTTACCAAACTATAATTATGATTAATTATTATTCTTTTAAAATATTCATAACTGAAAAGAAAAAAAAAATTATATTTTTTATTTTATGTTTCTATAATATTCATTAAATAACTATATATATTATTTGAAATATTAGATAATATCGATCATTATGCACTATTTCAAAATTAAAGTACTTTATTACGTGTTCTGGTACAAGGTTATAATCATGTGTAGGAC
Organism: Chamaecrista fasciculata; assembly: GCA_003254925.1. Taxonomy (NCBI): domain Eukaryota; kingdom Viridiplantae; phylum Streptophyta; class Magnoliopsida; order Fabales; family Fabaceae; genus Chamaecrista; species Chamaecrista fasciculata. The sequence goes on along the minus strand of QANZ01030688.1, from coordinate 240,849 downwards.
CACATGGTACATTCTTTGCATTGTTTACAATCTTATATATTCCCATTCCCTTTACCTTTGCTAGTTTATTCTTTTCTTGAAGTGTTTGAATACAAATAGATTTGGACATACGGTTTTTCTGAAAAGCAAAAGGTCTAACTTCTTAAAGAAACTCCGATCCAGTCCATAAAATATTAATTAAGTGTAAATTGCATTTAACGTTTTAGGTTTCTATTAAACTAAAAGGTAAATTACATTTTGGTACCCTGTTCTATGGACCGTTTTCACTTTTGTACCATGTTCTTTTAAAAGCGACACTTTGATATTTGTTTTTTGCACTGTTAACACTTTAGTACCCAAATTTATTTTTCTCTAAGTTTTGATGGTGAAGTCGCATGTGAACATCATCATGTGCACAGTAAAAACACTCAAATGTCCATTTTCCTCTCATTTTTCACGATTTAGTCGCTAAAACACTCAAAAGTTAGAAAAATTACTAAGATTCAAAGTGTGAAGATTTTGGAGTGTTTTACTGTTACTGGTCACGTGCAACTTCGCCATTAAAACTTAACAGAAAAATAAATTTAGGTAACAAAGTGTTAATAGTTGCAAAGAATAGGGGTATCAAAGTGTCACTTTTGAAAGAATAGGGTATCAAAATGAAACTGGTTCATAGAACAGGGTATCAAAGTGTAATTTACCCTAAATTAGGTTTCATTTTAAAATTTATGTACAACTCCTGATTAATTTTATCTTTGAATTTGTCTATGATATATATATATATAATACCTTTCTCCAAATATAGCATCCTTGAGGATGACTATGAGACTAGCTTTGTTTCTAAGATTCTTAAAAATATCATTTCAAAAAGAACGACATATGGTATGCAAAAGTTGATATCATTATTAAAAAAAAATAATAAAAACAATTATAACATCATCATGTCAAATCTCAACAGTCAACAGAATCGAATAAAGTAAGTTTTTAAAAAGAAGTATTACAATAAGCTTTCCTGTTCTTAATTACATTATTCTGCACTTCCTAATTATTCATTAAGGTTTGAATTGAGAGTTATAGATAATGGTATTGAAAATTTGTTTTCTAATTATAATTATATTTTTGAAATACTTTATGCAGTTTATAATATACAATTTTTATTAGAATGATCATAAACAGTCAAACACATATGATATATATATATATATATATATTAAAGTAATAAATTTTTTTATACTATTAATCACTTTAATGTTTATGAAAAAAATATCAAAATGTATTTTTGGTCCCTTATTTTTGAGTTAGATTGCAATCCATCCCTTTATATTTTCTTATTACAATTTTAGTCCTACAAGTTTTTTCAAAAGTTTCACTATTTAGTCCCAACGACTGAATGTGATCAAATAATGCGAGTTTAAAACTACGTGTTGCTTGTGTTGCTTTTAATGAGTCATTTTCTCTCTCCAATTAGGACCATCATCAAACAAAGGTAAAATTGGACTCTAAAAGTGGGTCGTTCACTTCACGGTCAAATGAGTAAAGTTAGTCATATCTATCTCATTTTAAATCCAAATGCAATGAATTCAAAATGACAAGTTAATTAGTCATTTTTCTATTCAGTTGGGAGTGTGGATTGTCAACAAATGAGGTTAAGTGGAGCTTGAAAATAAATTTGAAACCAAAAAGTAAAATTTAAGAAACTTGTAAAACAAAAATTGAAAAAATAAATAAATAAATAAAGAATTGGGTTGCCATACCACCTATAATCCCTAAACATAAGGGGCAAAAAATGTGTTTTTGGCAAAATAAAATAATCTCTAACTACCACTGGCACACATGCATCACGTATAGAGGAGACAGGACCAAAAAACAAAAGCTAGCTGATTTGCTGCTATTCATGCATATAGTTTTTGTTTATTCTTTCCTTTGTCTAAAGTGATATCTATATATTCTAAGTGTAAAGTACTATATACTCTTGAGCTACTTCTTCCTCCACCTTGAAGCCTATAAATATTACACAGCATGAAGCAGATAATAATAACATCATAACAACACATATAGTCTTCATCATATTGTTTTCTTGTGTTATCATTATTTTTCTCGAGCAAAAAAAAAAAAAAGAAAATCATGTCGACACTAAAGTTACTAAAGAAAGCATCACCACTTACTCTATCTGATGCAGAGATCAAAGACATGGTTGCTGATTTCTATGCCCAAACTGCAAAAATCGATCCAAGGGCTCTTTTCAGTGTTGTGTCTGACATTATGGGGCCTTCCATTTCTGCTACTATTGCTACTGCTTCAACCACTAAGGTATAAATAAACTAGTTTAAAGTGTAAATTTAGTCCCATATATTTTGCTCAGTTTTCAATTTGGTCCTATATATTTTTGTTGCACTTTTAGTCCTATATCTTTGTAAAATGTCTCAATATGGTCCCATATCTCTTGGTCAGATTGGAGAATTGGTCTTAACATATCTTTGCAAAAGGTTCCAATGTTAGTTTTACCAATTCTACACCTGTCCTAAAGATATGCAACTAAATCTGCAACAATAAAAAAAATATATGAGACCAAATTGAGAAATGACCAAAAACTATGAGATCAAATCTGTAACAAAAGATGATAGGGGACCAAATTAGGAACTTAGCAAAATATATGAGATTATATTTACACTTTAACCAATAACTTATGATGTACATATATATGTCTCAATGTATATAATTTTTTGGTGTTTTGATTGTTTACAGTCTCAAACACTGGACAAGATCAGAGTTGCTCCACCCGCTAATTTCGATCCCTCTACAAATGAACTCAAGCGCATTTCTTGTCAGGTAAATATTTAGTTTATACTTTGATTGATTTAATTAGTTAAATTATTAATCAAATTTTATGATATTAATAATTATTTTTAATATGTAAAATATGAAACTATAGGCACACACATAATTAAAATTAATAATTTAACATTTTGTTTATCATTTAAATTGAAACAGAGTAGGTTATAAGAAGAATGCAAAGTCATAAAATAAAGATGACATAATATATATATATAGATAAATTTTTAAATGTAATAAATTTTATCTAAATCAAAAACTTTTTATAAACTAAAATAAATTAAATGGACTTCAAATTTATTTTTATTAAATTTTTTATTTAAAAGTTAAAACGTGAACTAGTTTAATGATTCTGAACTATTGAATCTAGTCCAACTACTAGTTTAGCTTTTTACGTCTGATCAATTTGATTCATGATTATATTGTACTCCAAGTTCGATTCAAACAACAATATTTATTTTTATTAAATATTTAATGATAAGCATGACGATAGATATAGATCAAATAAATATTTTGGTCTTCAAATTATAGGGAGAATTTTATTTTGATTTTAAAATTTCTTTTTATTCCATTAATTTTAGTACCGAAGCTTTTATATTTATTTCACCTTTAATTCAAAATAAAATTGAGTAAACTACTAAATTGGTCCCTAGATTATTGACTCGCTAACAAATTGGTCCCCGAATTTAGGAAATTGACAAATAGGTCCCCGAATTTTTCTAACGAGTCAAATAGGTCCTTCTATGCATGTTATTCGGGGACCATTTGACTAACGTTAGAAAAATTCGGGGACCTATTTGTCAATTTCCTAAATTCGGAGACCAATCTGTCAGCGAGCCAATAATCCAGGGACCAATTTGGTAGTTTACTCAAATAAAATTTTATCTGAATTCTATTATTACTTTTAATTTTGACAATTGATATATATAATTTATCTCTTATGTTAGTCCAAACTATCAGTTAATTTTTTTTTTCTTACTTTAAATGAGTATTAGGGACTAAAATAAGATTTTGAAAAAAAATTATTTCGACCCCCTTAATTAAAATTTCTGGCTCTGCCCCTTAGATGATGAGCACGCCTTACGACGAGAACTACTCAAACGCACTCGAAACGACACTGTGGATTCACAAGCAACTCGTGTCGCGTTCCGCGGCGGGAAAAGCAGTAACGACACTCGCAGCGTTTGCGTTGGACTACGGAAACTTCTGGCACCTTCTTAGTGTTTCCGAAAACGACACTCTGGGATCGTCGTTGCGAGTGTTGAATCACGTGTACGCGTTGGACCCAAACAGAAAAGAGCTTATTGCTGACTACAACTTGCTAGTGAAAAGCATATACGACGCTGTCACTATCTGCGTTATGTTGGAGTATTATTGGAATCAAGGCTTTGATGAGAAGTTTGTGCCGTTTTTGCCTGTGGCTATCAAGGAACTTCCTAAACATGTGTTTTGGATTATTCTTGCTATTGTGGCTTGTGCTAGTCACATTGATATCCTTTTGGGTTACTCGTAAGTTTGTTTAAATTTGGAGTAAACTATCAAATTGGTCCCTGGATTATTGGCTCGCTGACAGATTGGTCTCCGAATTTAAGAAATTGACAAATAGGTCCCCGAATTTTTCTAACGAGTCAAATAGGTCCCCGAATTTTTCTAACGTTAGTCAAATAGGTCCCCGAATAACATGCACAGAAGGACCTATTTGACAAATGTTAGAAAAATTTGGGGACCTATTTGTAAATTTTCTAAATTCGGGGACCAATCTGTCAGCGAGCCAATAATCGAGGGACCAATTTAGTAGTTTACTCTTAATTTTGTGCTTTATAAGATTAAACTAACAATTTAGACCGTGAAAAATCACTGAACTGATAACTCAGTCTATGAAAAATTAAAATACACATTTAGTCTTTGAAAAATTAAAACGATATACTATTCAGCCCTTGAAAAGGACTAATTAGTATATCGTTTTAATCTTTCAGTGACTAAACTATATATTTCAATCTTTTAAGGATCGAATTGTGAGTTCAGTAATCTTTCAGGGACTAAATTGTTAGTTTACTCTATGATATTGTTTTATTCATAAGTTATTATAAATATATCATTTTAATGCTTGGACAAATTTTTTATAAAAATTATATTTAATAAATAATATTAATAGAGTTGTTACTTGTTAGAGAATATAAAACCGCTAACATATATATATGGTCAAATATCATGTTGGTCGATAAATTTCATTTTAGTCCTAGAACTAATTTTTTTTCATTTTGTTCCTTAAAATTTTAATTTTTTCTGTTTTGGTCCTCAAAATGTAATTTCATCTGATTTTACAGTTATTTCCAACTTGGATGACAACTAAGATTGACTAGTTTTCTCTCATTTTTGTCATAATAAGTGACTAAGAATGAAAATTTTTCTTTCTGTATTCATCAGCTCACTTATTATCTTATATTATATGGCTCCACCCCTTTCTGGTCGTCCACATTTTAAAACTATAGTACAAAATTAATAATAAGAGGGAAATTATTATTTGATCCCTTCTTTTTTACTGTGTTAACGATTTAGTCCCTCATTTATTTTACATACATATTTGCGTGCCCGTTAGGGCACGCAAAGCCTCTAGTAATATATATGAGAGAGAAATGGGCAATTTAAGTCGTCCAGGTAAGAAATAATGGTAAACTAAATGAAATCACTTTTTGGGGACCAAACTGGAATAAACGCAAGAATTTGAGGATCAAAATGGAATAAAGAATAGTTTTAGGACAAAGATAAAATTTATCCCATAGTTTGAGTACTGAAATGAAATATTAACCAGTATATATTAATCTTAACTCAGACAAACTTCTTTTTACATGGGGTTATGCTTTTTCACTTTAACGTGTTTAGCTATAAGTTTCTTTAAAATTATATTTGATTAATTGAACGACTTTTTGTGGTAAGAATTTTCAATTTTTTTAGTTGAACTTTACTAGGCAAGTCTGGAATTATATATGAGAGGAGTCTTCCCTCCCACTTATACTAACATAAAAATATTACGTATAATTAAAATAAGAAGAAACTTATTATTTAGTCATTCTTTTTTTACTAAGTCAAGGATTTGGTCTCTTATTTCTTTTACATACGTATTTACGTGTCTGTTAGAACACGCAAAGCCCCTAATATATATATATATATATATTAAGTTTGCTATTAACTTTTGAAATGCCGGTAGTATTTACGTTTGCTATCAATTAGTAATTCATTAAACAGAGACAAATTAACAAAGCTATTAATCAGTAATTCATTAAACAGAAAGTTATTAACAAAGCTATTTACAATTACTTTTTTCAGGGCAGCCAAATATGAATTGTCCAAGATTGGCATAAAGATTTCCAACGTTCGCAGCGATTTACAATCGCTTCTCGGATTGGTAGAAAAGGAGATAGGTATAATGTGCTCTTCTATATTTGTGTATATATATAGGGTAAATTAACAAATTGGTCCTTACAAGATTATCGAATTGACAACTTAGTCTCTGAAAGATTATAATACATAGTTTAGTGTTTGAAAGATTCAAACGGTATACTATTTAGTACTTTAAAAAATTAAAAGGTATATTTTTCAGTTTATGAAAAGGAATATAACAAGCATATTGTTTAAATCTTTTAAAAATTAAGCTGTGTATTTTAATTTTTTAGGGATTGAGTTATTAACTCAGTAATTTATATATATAATTCTTGATGTGCTATATATATACACACAATGCTTCATTTCTGTTTTGTGATGAAGAAGCATGTTTTAATTATTCACAACACCACTCTTTAAATTCATTAATTTAATTTGTTAATAATTAAGAGATTGTCTCTAATATTGTATTATATATTGTTGCAGATGATTATAACAAATATTTTGAGAAACGTAAGTGCTTTCAAAATCCGATTGATATTGTCCATCTTATAAAGTGTGTGATCTTCTCATCCGAGGATGCCATCGTGTCTCATGGCTTAAGTGGAGCAATGGTTAGTATTTTAAAAGTTGACAAATAGAATTTTTAAGTTTTTAATTTCACTCATTTTTAGAAATCTTAAATTTCAAAATTTGACAGATAGACCGACTCCTCCAATTTTATTCACTTATAATCTTGAGCTTTTTTTTTTAAAAAAAAAGGTGAGGTTATTTAAGGATTTTAGGAGCATGTTGGTTTTTTTTTTTTGGTTCATTTGTAACCCTTGAGCCTTCAATTTGACAAGGAGCAAGTTAGTTTTTTTTGGGCTAAAGTTTAAATTTGGTTATATATCTTTTGCTTAGTTTTCAATTTGGTCCCATATATTTTTTTGTTGCACTTTTGGTCCCATATCGTTGGGTCAGGTCCCATATATTTTTTTGTAGCATATTTAGTTCTATATCTTTGGATCAAGTGCAAATGCAACAAAAAAATATATAGGACCAAATTGAAAACTGAGCAAAAGATATTGGACCAAATTTTCTCTTTGACCTTTTTTTTCTACAACACAAATTCACCCTTTTTTCTTGGTTAATTATTATAATTCCACAAAAACAGTACACTAGCGAGGTGTTCAGGCAGAAGCATGTGGTGTTCTTCATCTCTGGTCTAGAAAACATTGAAGATGAGATTCGTCTCTTAACATATATCAACAATGACCTACAAAGGGACCCAAGAATTGTAAAAAAGTTCAAGAAAGATGACTTCAAGTTCTTATGGGTCCCAATTGTGCCAGAACAAGATAGGCGTAATAATAACGAAAATGTGAGAGAGATGTTTCAATACCTTAAGAAACAAATGGATTGGTATGTTGTGGACTATAATGATATTCCTGAAGTATGCTTGAGAGCCATCACAGACACATTAGGCTATAATGTTCAGCATAAACGACCTATAGCTCCTGTGTTTAACCATCAAGGGAGACGTGTAAACGACAATGCGTTGCACATGATGTTTGCTTGGGGTGTGGATGGATTCCCTTGGAGGCCTGAGGATGTTTCTCATCTTGGTCAGAGACATAATTGGTTTTGGGCAAAAATTAAAGAAGCTTATCCAACTATACAGAATTGGGTAAGAAAAATAACTCTATAATTGTAACTTTCACTACTTACATGCATGCATATATATATATATATATATATATATATACTAGAGGCTTTGCGTGCCCTAACGGGCACGCAAATATATATGTAAAATAAATGAGGGACTAAATCGTTAACACAGTAAAAAAGAATGGATCAAATAATAATTTTCCTCTTATTATTAATTTTGTACTATAGTTTTAAAATGTAGACGACCAGAAAGGGGTGGAGCCATATAATATAAGATATATATATATAGAGAGAGAGAGAGAGAGAAAGAGAGAGAGTAAATTCATAATTTGGTCTTTGAAAGATCATCGACTGACAATTCGGTTTTTGAAATATTAAAATACATATTTATTCCTTGAAAGATCAAAACGGTATACTTTTTAGTCTTTGAAAGATTAAAATGATATACTATTTAGTCTATAAAAATGACTAGTTAATATATTATTTTGATCTTTCAGAGATTAAACTGTACATTTCAATCTTTCAGGGACTGAGTTGTCAACTCGATGATCTTTCAGGGATCCAATTATTAGTTTACTATCAATATATACAAGCTTGTTTAATTTAATCTTTTAATTTTCTGAGTTTGATTGGCATTGTATCAATCGACTTATATTGTAGGCCAAATTTAGTGAAAGTAATACCTATGTTAATTGAGTGGATTAATTAATTTTAATTATTTTAATAATTTTTGTAATAATTCATTATAAAATTTAGTTCTTCAAATTTCAAAAATGCAATTATAATCAATTTATTTCTTTTATTGATTATTCAAAATTCAACAAAGAATATAATTTTTTTAACTTCAATATTAAGTGCAATGTCACCAAAATTTTAAATTATATCTTTTTCTAACTTCAATCATTGAGAGTTTAGAACATCTCTTAATGTTTTTTTTTTAGAGTTTAGAATATAATTTCTTTTATTTTTTTTTAGATTTTAGAAACAATATTTGATGTTTTATTTAAAAAAAATAAAATAAAATAATGTCATCATACATACTTTTCATATTTTTCTATACAACATGCCCTAAATCATGACTAATTTACTCTTTTGTAATTCTAGAAAAATCTTGTTTTGCAATTTTTTATGGCATTGTATTGCATAATGAATATTTAATTTAAAAAAGAAAAAACTTACTATTTAGTATCGAAATATATGATTTGGTCTCTGAAATTTCAATTGTCAATTACATGGTTCTTATTGACAATTTAGTCTCTGAATTTGAACTGATTAATATTATACTTTTCAGTCCCTGAGTATATAGTAAATTAATATTTTTTTTATCCCTGAATTTGTATTAAATTTGTATTTTTTGATCCAAGGACCAAATCAACGGCAATTGCAATAACTCAGAGATTGAGTAATATATTTTGATTATTCAAAAACTAATTAGTTAACTCTCAGACTTTCTCTATAAAAAATAAAACTCTAGTGGATTAAATCACAAATATATACTTTAATTTCTTAGGTGAACGAGGAGGGTTACATCTTCGTATACGGAGCCACAGACTCCGAATACAGAGAGGAAGAACTACTAGACAGATTCACAGACGAAATACAAAAAGTCAAAGTCAACGAGACCACCAAGCGAGCTGACGCCATCGTGAACTACTACCACTATGGGCGCAACGATCCCAAGACCATCTATGATTTTTGGCGCCACGTGGAGAACATGTTCTGCACCATGCGAAAAGACACCAGTGAGGAAGCTGTGTCGGCTGTCAAAGACATCACCAAGTTCCTCTGTCTCCGAAATGAACGGTCGGGTTGGGTTGTTGTTGCTAAAGGACCCAACATCAAGTTGTTCTGTCTGGCTGACGCGGCGTATCGTGCTCTCACGGATTTCAACAAGTGGAAGGGCTCTTTGCTGACGGAGGCAGGGCTCGACATTGCGTTTGGAATCCAGTATAGGAAGGTATTGTTGGAAATTTTACGTGAATAAGTATTAATTTATTATAAGTTTAAGGCTAAAGTGCACTTTTTGAAACCATAACTTTTGTTCACGTCTCATTTTAGTTTTATAGTAATTTTTGTTACACTTTTGGTTCGTCCTATATATATCTTTTGCTCAAGTTGCAGATTTGGTCCTGTGTTACAATTTTGGTCTCATATCTTTGGGTCATGTTGCAGAATTGGTCCCTTATTTTTTGGTCATGTTGCAAAATTGGTCCTATACCTTTGGGTCAGATGTAGAATTGGTCTTATATCTTTGGATCAGGTGAGGCTGACCGTGAAACTTTTTGCAAAGATATTGGACCAATTTTGCAACCTAACCAAAAGACAACCAAAAGTGATATGAAACCAAATCATAACCATTTACAAAGATATGAGATCAAAAGTGCAACAAAAAACATTTGAGACCAAATTGAAACTTGAGCAAAAACTATGGGACCAAAAGTTCACTTCGACCTAAAATTAATTTTTGTGTTTACTAATTAAGTAATTAAATTATCATAAGAATGGATTCAATGATTCTTTCTCTAATTTTAATTTTCTCTCACAGATACTTCCTGATGAGAAGGATTGTAAGCATTTGAAGTTGAAGAGTTGTCTCACTGATGCGAGTCACTCTTACATTTCGTGTCCGGATTGTGATCGTCACATGGAAATTGAGGCTATCACATACGCTTGTTGTCACGCTAAGCCCACCATGATTAATCCAGATGCTTCAGTCAAAGTTGATATATTGAAATGAAAGATCGATCGATGCAATTAATAATAATTAATTTGGTTATTATGATTGTTTGCTTTTTTGTTGTGGGATTTGTTGCTTAATTCCCTCCTTTCTGTGGGTTGGGATTTATTTTAAGATTTGAGAATAATCGATCTGTGTGTGTGTTGAAATAATTAGGTTCTGCTTTTGCAGAATTTTAGATGCTTGATTTCAAAGCACTTGTTTAAGTTGATTATGTAGATTTGTTGCTTGAATATTTGTCATAATATAATTATATGCATGGTTGTTCTTTCATATTGTGTTTCTTTGTGACATTATTTAAGCTAAATATTAACGAAAGATTTAACGTGACAAATGACATGAAATGTAAAAGAAAAAAAATTAAATCTTAACTCAGATTGAAAAACACGATGAAATTTGTTGTTAATTTGTTGAAAGAAATTCATTAAAGGATCAAATTGATCAACTTATAAAATATTGGAGATCGATGACAAAGAAACATTGGAGACAAAATTAAAAGTTGATAAAAAATTTGAAACAAGAAAATGGTACTTTTGTCTAGTATTATTTATCTCGTCAATTTTTTAGTTTATCTTGAAAAAATAACAAATTTTAAAACTAGTTTAAGAGTGTTGTTTATACTTCGCTTAGAGTTAGTGTTAAAGAAATTTCTTTTCAAATTAAGGGATAATGACTTTTTGATTGTGTAAGCAAACATTATTATGAGTATATAAATTGTAGGTCAATCTAAATTAAATTAAAAAGTATTGAAAAATTAAATGAAACACATTTATAACCCACGCCATTTATTTCATATATATTGTTAATGAATTATCCGTTGATTAGTAGTTAAACATATGTTTTTTTATTGAATAGTTAACCATATGTTGATTCACAGATAAATTGATAATCATAATATTAATGGGTTACATTCAATTAAGATGGATTAATGAGTTTGGGTCATATTTACCTCAAAGCGGCAACTACAACAATCAATCGGTTTCTTGCTAGCCTAACTTATAAACATGAATATCAATATAAAATTGTAAATACATAGTGGCATAACACTGACTAATCTTCTCATCGCGATTTCTCCACTTAAGGATAAACAATTGATCAATGTTGTCATAACCGAACCGGACAAAGACTCGGACAAGTGTTCGATTCACGGTCAGATCGGTTGAATCGGTCGGACCGGATGTTTGGACCGGATGACGTAATAAATAATTATTTTTAATATATTAAATATAAACCCTCTATATTTTTTTTTTGGGTCTAAGAGATGCATTAAATCTATTAATTTATTAGATAAGTAAAACAATTGGTAAGAGAACGCTAACAGAGCCTCACAGTTGGGATGGTAAAGGCTCTGGGAGTGTGAAGAAAGGGCATGGGTTCGATCCTTACAAGGCTCAAAATGATTTTTTTGTAAAAAAAATTGAGAACCGCCGGTCCGGTCCAGCGGTTGGATCCGGTTTTTCGGTTCTTGGCCGGTTATTTCTGGTCCAACCATCATTCCGGTTCAAATGGTTGAACCAACTCGCTTGTGTCTTCGGGTAGCGGTCCAACCGGTCCGACCGGCCGGTCCGGTCCGGTTTTCACATCACTGCAATTGATCATAAAATATTTTTTGTGTTCAAAAGTGAGATTCGAACCTCTAACACTTAATTAAAAGACCAAGTAAAAAACTACTAAACCACACTTCTCCTCATGTCACAATTAGATGCAGGCTTGAAAATAGACATGCATAGATAATATAACCTCAAAGTTTGAAAACACCAACTCCAAAAAGGACATTGGTCTTCTATAATGCATTACAGGTGAAGTGTTGAGAGAGAAAAAAACAGTTAGAGAAAGAAAGTATTTGAAGTGTGGGTCCACTGTCACTTTCTCTCTCTAACTGTTCCTTTCTCTCTCAGCACTATACATATAGTGCACTACAAGAAATTCAAATTCCTCCGAAAGATAGTCCGAAAGCCATTTTCTACAACAAATATTGTGCACCACCATTGTTTTGGTTATTTATTTGTTTGTGAGGAGTTTCTCAATCTTCTGAATGGAATCCCTTAACTCTTGTTGATCATTTGGCCTTGAAGGTGACAAAACGATGTCGTTCCAGAAAGAGCCAGGTCCCATTGTAGGATTGGGTTGCTTATAAAGTTCATAGATGGAATCTGCTTCGGCATTCAAACCTCCTATTCTTTGCAAGCATTTGATCTCTTCAGGATCCACAAGCAGATTGTTCTCCCCATCCTTCCACCCTATCAACTGTATTATATACAAATATTTGAATAATTAATTATTTACAAGCATGAGTCACTTAATAAAATTTAAAGGAAACTAACAATTTGGTCCTTGAAAGATCACTCTAACTCGGTTTTGTAAAGATTGAAATACATAGTTTAGTCTCTAAAAAATCAAAATAGTTATACTTATTGGTCCTTTTCAAGGACATAGTATACCATTTTAATCTTCCAGACACTAAAGAGTAAAGAGAATACCATTTTAATATCTCAGGGACTAAACTGTGTATTTTAATTTTTCAAGGATCGAGTTGTCTAGTTCGGTGATCTTTCTGAGATCAAATTGTTAGTTTACTTTAAAAACTATTAATATTTTTTTTAGTAAATTAACAATTTGACCATTGAAAGATCACAAAGTTGACAATTCGATCTTCGAAAGATTAAAACGGTATACTCTTTAGTCCATAAAAGATTAAAATGATATATTATTTAGTCCATGAAACAAACTAATAAGTATATTATTTTGATCTTTCAAGAACTAAACTGTGTATTTCATTTTTTCAGGAATCGTTTTATCATCTTGGTGATCTTTTAAGGACCAAATTATTAGTTTACTCTTTTTCTTCACCAAACAAGAAGAAATATATGAGAACACTTGTGTTAGTGTTTGATTGTGTATTTCTCTTTGTAAATGAATATTTTATATTTAACACAACAATATAATGATCAATAAACTTCTCTCAGTTACCTTTGGTGGACCACCCACAACATTTGTGCAGAATAGTTTGGCATTGTCCACAAGTTTGCAGTATCTTTGAAATGCATTGGCAAATCTTTTGTGAGATTTCAGTTGAGAATTCACTCTTACTGCCCTGCCTGTCATTACAGCTCTCCTATATATCAAATATTAATAAAACATGTTAGTGGCTTACAGCCTTACAGCAACACTTCACTACTTAAAGTGTAATGGTCCTATATACGTACATGACATTACTAAAACTATTAGATTTATCAGGGCACTGAAAAATCTAAAATCAAAGACTAAGATGTAAGATATTATATATATAAATATAGTCCATTATTTAGTTTGATTGGCACTACTACAATTCAACGGATTATAATTAGGATGTCGTCATCCAACAATCAACATTACTGTTCTTTAGTCAAAAGACTGAAAATCTTATGGTCTCTCACATATTAGTGTTCTTTCAATTTGGCCCCTCACATGTTTTGTATCTCAATTTAATCCCTCACATTTTTTTAATTCCCTTTAGCTAATATCTAATAATTAAAGGCTATATTATTGTTAATCGGAGACATGATATTGTTAATCAACAACGTTATATTTTAGCTTCCATATAAGTAAATTTTATTTTCATATCAACAAAACAAATTTAAAAAAAGTCCAGAACTTTTATGTAAGATCATTAAATTATGGGAAATTACTTAAAATGACCAACTTTAATAACGATAACAAAATAAGGGACTAACCATTTAGCTAAAGTATCAATAAAGGGACTATCATTGAGAACAAAATAAATTGTAAGGAATAAAATTGGTAAAAGAAATCTAGAAGGGACCAAATTGAGAAAAAGTAAATGCATGAGTGACAGAAACAGAATTTTAGCCGCTATGTAAAATACCAATAAAGGAATATCCTGTTACTGTAATGCCACCCCTTATTTACATGGTAAATGTGTATATATATGTGTCAGAGAGAGTGTGTATGTATATATTAAAGAGTTAATTAATAATTCGAATCATTGAAAGATTGCTCAGTTGACAAATCGGTTTCAAAAACATTGAAATTTACTTTTTGAGACCGATTAAAAATTAAAACATTATACTATTTATTCCATGAAAAATACTAATAAGTTGAAAGATTAAAATAGCAGATTCTTTCGTCCTTGAAAAATTAAAACATTATACTATTTATTCCATGAAAAATACTAATAAGTTTACTAATTTGATCTTTCAAAGACTAAATCGTGTGTTTCAATGGGATTGAGTTGTCAGCGCAATGATCTTTCTGAGACCAAATTGTTAGTTTACTCTATATTATATGTATCTTCTATAAATTATGAGTATACTAACAATTCGATTCATGAAAAATCATCGAAATGACAACTCGATCTTTGAAAGATTGAAAAATACAGTTTAGTCCCTAAAAGGTTAAAACAATATACTCTTTAGTCCTTGAAAGATTAAAACGATATATTATTTAGTCTATGATAAGGACTAATAAGTAAGTATACTATTTTTATCTTTTAAGGATTAAATTGTGTATTTCAATCTTTCAATGATCGAGTTGTTAGATCGGCAATCTTTCAAGGACTGAATTGTTAGTTTACTCATGAATAATATACCCTTGAGCATTCCCTTCCTATCTCTGTACACGAACCAGTGTTCTTTAGATGATATTACCATATTAATTTAGAGAACAATTTCTTGCCCCATAGGCATGATGAGTGGCACCAAAGATTTCTCATTTGCCCAAATATCAATGACATGTATAAACAAAAACGCATTAGTTACCTGATTCCTCTAACGACTGCAAGATAACCATCACAGACCACACCAACCAGCTCTATTCTGTAAGGCTTTCTATTGGATACCTTTCCATTTGTATTACATTTTGCTTCATCAGCTGCTTCTTCTTCTTCATTTGCTTGCTCCCAATAATTTTCAGTCACAGTCCCATCTTCAGCTACTTTGTAGCCTACTCCCATTCGATACCTGTGTTTGTGAACATTCCTTGCCATAGCAATGGTCTGCTCCACAAAAGGCTCCCATGATAAAGTGCCATCCATTATCACATCTCTCCCTTCATTTAGTGCTGTCACTAGCAGTGATGATGCTGCATCAGTGGAATTTTGATGGACCTGTTTGCATTTTTTATCATCTCAGTGCAATTATAAGTAAAATGGCTAGTTTTGAGAGTCACATATCCAACCATCTATTACTTAGAAGTGTTTTTGGGCCCTGTTTGGATTGGTTAAAGAAATGTAGAGTGAACTAACAATTTAGTCCCGAAAAGATTACCGAGTTGACAACTCAATCTTTAAAAGATTGGAATACATAGTTTAGTCCCTAAAAAATTCAAACAGTATACTCTTTAGTCCCTAAAAGAAACAAACTGTATACTCTTTAGTCCATAAAAGGGACTAACAAGTAGTCCGCTTTGATCTTTCAGGGACCAAGTTGTTAGTTTACTTTTTAGTTGAAATTAAGAGTATTTGTATTGTCTATTAAAAGGAAAAGGGAAGTAGAATTCAACTAATTTGGTTTTTTATTTGGTTAAAATATCAGATCATTTCTGTCACATTAAGGATATCTGATCTAAAAATAATACTAGCATAACTAGAATTTGTAATGTTGTGCCTAATAACTCGTCTCCATGATGGCTATTAAAATTTGATTTAAAATTGGAAAAGAAATATGAAGAAAATTACCAGAACCACAATATCACTTTAAAAAATGAATACATTACAACATTGAAGGAAGTTTCTTAAAGATTCATAATCATAAGACATAACACTAGTTTATGGATGACCTAAAATAGAATTTAACTAAATTTTAATTATGAATACATTGATTTTAAATATTCTACCGAGATAATTATCAAATGAGGCAGCAAATATTCCGAAACTCAAATGTCCTTCTCAATATTTCCTACCGTAATTACAAATTTTATTTTGTCAATAACTATCATAATCATATATCATCAAATATATCATGGGTACTGTTTGATATCGCTTAAACAAATTTAAGTCCCAAATTCGAGACTTTGTGAATACAATTATTCTTGTTGGGAGACTCCCGTCATAACTAGATACCCAATGCGGGTCGAATTCTAATTAGTCGAGGCAAAGTCGCAGATACATGGTGGGCAACCAAAATATATATAAATATCATCAAATATGATTTCTTCTTTGAACTTCTCTAGAGTGAATAAGTACACGCACAATATATAATAATGTGAAGTGGATTTAGGAGCATACCAATTCAGAAGTTTGGAGCATGTCATCATGGTGACCCCTGGAATTAAGGGCTTTGTATATAACATCCGTCTCCTTAAAAGCATCTGCCTCAACTACCACAGCTTTTTTTGACGCTTCTGTCCAAAAGGGCCTGCAGTCACATTTTTCATACATCTAATAAGTCTACAGAAGTGAAATATTCAATTGTGGTACTTCAAAAGTCGAAAGATACTAATCTCTGTCTTTCTAAGCATCTTGCTTGGAAAAAGTGAAATTTATCTCTTATTCTACCAAATGTTCTTAACAAGATTTGGGAGAAATTTTCAGTTAACCATAATCTTCTTCAGATAAAAAGACTAGATAGATGAGAAATACTACAGAAAAAATTTTGAAAGTGGGAGCCATTACATGACATTTCTACATGAATACTCAAATTGTTTACCTAAATATAAAGATTTTCGCTATACAGAAATGGACTTCTGGTGTTTCTGTTAAAAAAAAAAAAAGAAACAGGAAATTGGTCTCTGGTTAAGTTGAACTCTTTACCATTATATCATCTTTCACTCTCACAAACACCCTAGGCTCACCTTCTATTCAAAACAACCTAATTTGTCTTTCTAGATTCTACAATGATAATAAATCCTCCATTAAATTTGCCCCCGTCTTTCTTTGTTTTGAAGAATCTGACAATGAGGGCGCAACTGCTTCAGAAAAAGAGTAAGCATATACTATATGAGTGGCCAGCCTCACCAAAAGGCATAAAACAATGAAACAGTTGTCTCCTCAACCTTATGAGAATTCCAAATACATGTGGATCTACCCAATTCAGAACAAAGCGCAAGTCACTGAAATCTTTTCCACACTGCATAAACTGCCTAAAAATCAGTTTCATTGAATATCTACAGCTTAAATCATATTTCAACTCACATGTTATTCTACACCTAATCTCACCACCATATACACCTCAAAGAGTTGGCTTAGCTGAAAGGAGATATAGGCATATCATTGAAACCGCAAAACTCTTCTTCATCAAGCATCGCTACCATCTCATTTTTGGTCCTATCCCATTCAATACGTTTTTCTAATAAACCAAATGCCCAATCCAAATCTCAAAAACAAAACCATATGAGATTCTCTTTTAAAAACAACCGAACTATATATGAAAATCTCAGTCTTTGGCTGCCTATTTTAACCTTGGTTAAAACCCTACAACAACAATCAAAGCCTTATTACCATCAGGTGGGGTGGACTATATGGATCAGTCAATGTCAATGTGTTTTGTCATTGTACATTTCTATAGTTAGATTATTAATGAATAAATCTTTTCGAATAGTTTCACCAATAGTTTTTTTTGGTCTTCCTCTTCCTTGAATTATTAGACTATCATCCATTTGGTCTACTCTACATACTGAAGCCTCCAAAGACCTTCTTTGTACATGAGCAAACCACCCAAGACGTGTTTCAATTAACTTTTCTATGATAGGTGCTACTCCAACTTTTTCTTTGATGCATTCATTCTTTATCTTATCCTTTTTAGTAGGACCACTCATCCAACACAACATTCTCACCCCAGTCACATTAAATTTTTGCTCATGCTAAATTTCTATCACCCAATCAACATTAAGTACTATAAAATAAAGCAAGTCTTATAACCGTTTAATAAATTTTTTATTTTAATTTAAGGTCTTACTCCAACTAAACTTCCCTTGCACTAAATGTGCATTCCATAAATTTTGTCTTACTCCAACTGCCAAATCCAAACCCTGTGTATATCGATCTTTTCCACCAATATCATGCTCACTAGTGCTTTGATCCAATCTCATCAACACTATATCACTCAAGAGATGTTTTCATTGAACATTACTTTCCCTTCTCCACAACCTATGCTCAACTAAACAGAAACAAAAAACAATGGCATATAACCGAAACATTTGAAGAGAGAGATGCTCCAGATACAACACTGCCAAAAGACAGCTCTCTACCTCTGCCAATGAGCAGCACAGAACCACTCCAAATCACTCCAAGATCTCTTCCCAAAAACAATGGCACTACCACAAAGTCACTCCAAGTCCATGTGACCCAACCACACCAAAAATCCATCCCAAAAATTCAAAAATCCGTATCGTCCCACACCATCCTAGACAACCAGATCAAAAGCCAGCCAACAAATACTACCCAATCTGTGACAATACCTTAACAAAACAGCACCATTAACCACACCAAGAACATAAAAAATAACCCCAACTGATTCCCCCCACTGGAATCAAGCAATGCAGAAGGAATTTAATGCCCTAAAATGAAACCAAACATGGGAATTAGTACCACCCACTTCCAAACAATATGTGGTAGACTGTAAATTATTATTTGTTCAGAATTAACTTTAAACATGATGGGTCAGTTGATAGGTACAAAGCACGCCTAATAGCCAAAGGGTTCATCTTAAGAGCAGGGCTTGACTATCACATACTTTTAGTTCAGTAATCAAACCCTCTATTGTAAGACTAAACTCTACTTAATTATGACTTGGTACAATCATTCTAGTTTGGAAACAAATTAACATAAAAAAAATAAAAAAAGGAAAAGAAAACGTACTTCTCACCATCTTAATTGTAACTTTGATCTCAATCTTGTACCATGGTTTTCATCTTAAGATATGTGCGATAAAAATTATTGCACAAATTTTAAGATAAAAAAAGTAGATCCAATGGCTAAAAATTTGTTAGCTAAAGCTATAGAGTTTTTTATAAAAAACTTTTTGTTTTTCAAATTGTTGCTTAAATGTCATTTCAATTCTATGACAGATTATTTACTTCTCCCAAAGAATTTTTGACATATCATAATTTACATAAAGAATCACATAAAAAATAATAGGAAGTCCTTAGATGCTCACTCTTTGAGAATGTCTTTAAGGACAGTGCTCTTGCCAGCCCCCATCCCACCACCCATAAGCAGCAACACAGGACTCCTTTCGCTGTGGTGCATTGGGACCATGACATCTGTACACTGTGATCCTTCCTTTATTGCTTTAATCTCGTCCACCAATGTAGAAAAGACCCTTGTCACCTTCAAATTCTCGGTTATTTTCTCGAATCTCTGTTTCCTGTGTACTCATTACAATCACTATTTCAATAAATTTTGGTCTTAATTTCACACACACATATATATAAGAGTTAGTTACTTTTATTGTCATTTTCATAAATGCATTTCGGTTTCTAAATGCTTTTCGCAAATGTATGGTGTGGTCTATTAAATTTTGATCATAATAGATCCAAACAACTACGGATAATCAAGGAAGAGAAATGGCCCACACTAAGATATGGTAGCCCAAAGTAACCCTTATTTGGGCTACCATGCCCAAACTTAGCGCCCTCCTAAGCGGCCTCCACTAAGGCATGGAAGCCCAAAGTAACCCTTGTTTGGGCTACCATGCCAAAGCTTGGCACTCTCCCAAGTAACTTCGACACCAAGCAAGTTATTCGCATGACTTAGTTCCAGAAATCACGGAGTACGGATTCTCTCGCAATCAGTGGGATACCGCATCCCACCATATCTCCCAATTAGTGAGATACCGCATCCCACTAGTATCGGGTTACCACGGCCAAAACACATTATAAAAGGCATGGTAGGGCTCGATCAAAGGTAACGCACTCTACTCAGTCTAGACTGATTCCTCTCAAATACGCTTTACTGACTTAAGCATCGGAGGAGAATCGCGGGGCTTCCCCCGCCGTTCTTTGTTTTGCAGGAAATCGTCACCGGAATTCCTCACCGAACCAGGTAAAGGTCCCTTGGGCCAAAATCTAGTTCATCACTGGCGCCGACTATGGGGACGAAACTCTTCGTCCCACCTCCACTCTATCGCTTTTGATTCGCATGAATAATTGTTTAGGTTTGCCTAGGATATTTACATGTTCATCCACAGAATATAGTCTCTAGGTTTAAAAACTTATCTTTTGTTCAAAACCAGGGTTCAACAAGCATGAATCCCCAAGGGTGGTCGCCCCATCCCCTAGGGTTGACTCAGGGTTAACCCGCACTAATCTACATCTTTCCTTTGATCTGTCTAAATGGTTTACACGTTTCAATCGTATACGCATCTAGTTCGCATATCATCTATGTTTCGCATCCAAGAACAATTCTTGGTGGTAGCTCGAGATTAGGGTTTGCATTGTATATCACATCTATGTTTCTCATCTATGATCAATCTTTGGTGGTAGCCCGAGATTGGGGACTGCATCATATATGACGTGTTTTGCATCAAAGTTCAATTGTTTCATGGTAACCCGTGATTAGGGTTTACATATGGCATCTATGTTTCACGTCCAAGAACAATTCTTGGTGGTAGCCCGTGACTAGGGTTTACATTGTATGACTAAATTGTTTATTTCAATAACACTCACATGCTGATCTATTCACATGGTAGCCCAAACTTGCGTGTACATCCAAAATTATAATTTCGTTCTTATGATCTCATTCCTGCGCACAGTAGCCGCCCGGGATTAGGGCTTATTTGTCTATACTAACCTGATTGCTATTGAACCAGCAAAAATCATGGCCGAATCTCTCAACGAGAACCAGATGGAAGCTACCCTCGGAGTTTCTTTCAATCAACCTAGCGGGTCCAATGCCCCAAATTCTATTAATAATCCTAGGGCTGCCACACCCCCTCCTCAGGCTCCTACTGTGGCTCCCAATCAAGAAGACACTACAGCGAGGCTACCACCTCCACAAAACACCAATCGAATTCCCACGCAGGAAGATCTCTTTGCAGCTTTCAAAGCTTCTATGGGTATAGATATGGCCGCTCTACAACAGCAATTCCAAGACTTCTTGGCTGGAAGGAATGCTCCACCAGCCCAAGACAAAGGGAAAGCGACAGTGGTAGACTTGGGAACTCCAGTGAATAACCAAAAAACTGAAGCTATCAACCCAGAAAAGCAAGCTCCAGCGCTCCCAGGAACGGAAGGAGCTGGTCCCTCCAACCTCATGGGCCAGTATCCTCCCAACCAGCAGTACGCTTACTATGGATGGGCGCCACAAGGCCCTTACTATGGATATTGTGGCTACCCCATGTACCCCCCACCGGGCTCCCACCAAGCAGCACCCACCAATTGGTACAACCCAATGCAGCCAACCATCCCGCCAGCAGGAGAAACTGGGATCGTAGCCCCAGCAGACGGATGCTTGGCACCTCACATCCAAGCGTCCCCGATGGATCATAATTACAAGATGCCTTATAAACTAGACCACTACAATGGCGAAAAGGACCCAGAGGACCACCTAAGAAGTTTCAAGGCTGCCATGCAGATATCAAACCTAGGTGATCCACAACGGTGCAAGCTGTTCCCAGGAACACTACAAGGACCAGCCCTAGATTGGTTCGCCAAGCTCCCATCAGGATCTGTCCATTCCTTCAAAGATTTGGAGGAACTATTCCTAAAGCGCTTCGCTTCCAGCAGAGTCTACAAGCAGCCCATGGCGGTGCTAAATGACATAAGGCAAGAAAAAAGGGGAATCTTTGAGGAGTTTCCTTGCTCGGTTCAACAAAACCTTGATAACCATCAAGGATCTAGATGAGAAGATCACCGTCCATAACTTCCTGGCCGGGCTAAAGCCAGGGCACCCTCAAAGGGAGCTCCAATATCTTCCTCCGAAAGACTTGGGCAGCCTACTAGCCTGAATTGAAGAATTCATTATGAAGGAAGATCTAGACCAAACGCAGAGAAAGCGCTTCGTAGATCCAGCGCGTGACGGAAAGAAGGATGTGCAGGCTAACTCAAGCCGACGAAGAGAATACCAGAGGGAGACCAAGATTGCCTCCGCGAGGTCGACACCAAGTGTATACTATCCTGACTGTCAGTCGAACTGAAGTTTTTGAGGCTATCAAAGACTCCAATCTGCTGTCAAAGAAAGAATCACGACCGAGGAGGTCGGGTAGAAATGTAGACTCTTCTAAGTGGTGCAGATACCACAGGGACGAAGGACACACCACTGACAAATGAATAGCACTTAAAAATGATATTGAGGACCTGATCCAAAGAGGAAGCTTGCCGTCCAGATTCATCAAGAAAGATAACAGGACAAGGGGCAGAGATGAGCGAGATAGACATCGCCACGATGACAGAAAAAGACAACGGCTAGAGGAAGAAGATGCTCGCCCCAAAAAGGATACCCCACCAGTGGGAGTCATCCATGTCATCTCAGGAGGATTTGAGAAGGATAACAGGAATCGCCCATTATTTTATTCTTTCAAGAACTAAACTATATATTTAAAATTTTTTTTTTGGTACTAGTTCGAACCCATGCCCTTATTCATACAAATAATGCAATGAATTTCCTAGACATGAGCGAACTATATATTTTACTTTTTTTTAGAGACTAAGATATTAACTCAATAATCTTTCAAAGACTAAATTATTAGTTTCCTATATTTTTATCATGGGGTGTTCTGTGTTTTAGGAAGAGATTGTGTAATGAAAATTTTTTAATGTATTTATATTATGTTTGATATCTTTTGTTTTATTTAAAATAAATAAATGAATAATTTTTTTTATAATTATACATAAATATCGAGATATCTAATTTTAGAATTATAAAACTTAAGTAAGGTTCCTTATATGTTTGTTATGAGGTTTTCTGACCAAATTTAACACGTAACAAAAATTTTATGCATAACTAATTATAATAGAGAGAATATTTAACACAACTTCTTGCATGACCAATCATTAAAAAAAGATATTATAATTAAAACTTTTCATCCCAAGAACTTTATAACAAATGTATCTTTATATAATTTTTTTCTTTTTTAGAAAGGTTAACACTCCGAAGAGATAGAAGTTCTTGAAAGGCTCGACTTTATAAAACTTTCTTTGTTTTAGCTTTGATTATTAGATGATAGAAGTGTGACAATAATTAGATATGACTTGACGACTTGTCTTAGTCTGTTGATTATTAGATGATAAAAGTGTGACAATAATTTCAATCAAATGCAAATTATTTTTCCTTTTTTTGGTAAGAAGGCGCACAAAACAAGCTAAAAGACAAACGACAACCCCACACAAAGCAAAAAAAGCAAAACGACACAACACACAAAAACAAAAACAGAAAACCTAATCAAGCCTGACTTTCAATCAAACCTATTTAAAATTATGTATTACATAATATAATGAAAAATAATTATCATAAAATTATGAAAGAATAAATACTAGAAAATGAGAATATGAAGTTAAATAAGTTTTTAATATTTTTCTAAATATAGCAAAATAATTATTTTCTACTAGTTTTAATATTTTATAATTTTAATTTTTTAAACCAAACTCTTTTTAAAAAATAAGATCACCATGCAGCCATTAGCTTTTTATTGTGTCTATAAAAATTTGCATAAGAGTAAATAATTACCTCGTTGCCGCCAAAAGAATCTCCTTCAACTGAGTTTTCTTTCCAGAATTAATGCTCAATACCTATATTAATATAAGTGAGCCAAGAAAAACTTACTTATCTATGCAGTTAAACCAAACCAAAAACAAACTACGCAATCATCAAACACATAAAATCCAATTCTCTTAACTTTTGCCATGTACAAAAATACTCCCTAAATATTTTATTTTGTGGAAAAATGATTTTGTTAAGATTCTCATTTGAAAAAAATTAATTTTTTTTAAGATTGTTGTTCTAGCATTAAATGCAAGTGAAGAAATTTTTTTAAAAAAAATTAAAGGTTTATGATGTTTTTTGCTCAAATAGTCATTTTAGTCCTCAAACTATAAGATAAATTTCATTTTGGTCCTAAAACTATTTTTATTTTGTTTTGATACTCAAACTTTCACATTTGGTTTGTTTTGATCCTCAAAGTGTGATTTCGTCTAGTTTCTTTTATTATTTCTAACTTAAGTATTTGAGATAGATCATTTCTCATTCATATATGTCATAATAAGTGAGAAGACAATAAGTGAAAGAAAATTTCACTATTTAAAAGAAAAATCAACTATAAACTAATTCAGGCAAAAAAAAAAAAAACTAAAATGAATCTTCAATTTGTGACTAAAAATAAAATTTTTCTTTCTCTCTTTGTCAATTCACTTATTATGACAGATATGAAAGAGAAACAATCAATCTCAATTGTAAAAATAAAATGCAATCACATGGGGAGTCGAAACAGAACAAATACAACAGTTTGAAAATCAAAACAGAACGACCAAAATGAAATTCATCCTATAGCTTGAGGACCAAAATGAGGTTTTGACTTTTTTTTAATTTTGCCAAAAAAGGATTATGATACCTGACTAATGACAGAAGAAGCTTGGTTCCAGTGAAATGCAAAATAACTAAGGATGCATCTCTCAAACTCATCAACAAGCTTCACATATAGAGAATCAGCATCTTTTTCATTGGCAAAATACTCATAGATTCTCTCCTCATATCCTTTGGCTTTCATCAAATACGCATTAGCCAATTTGCACACTTCAGGAACCTCGTCAGCATCTTCAAACCCTATTTGCCTTGCTGCAAATTAAAGTCATACAGAACCAAAACTCAAACTCAAACTCAAACTTCATGTCTACAATATGGTATTGACTAAAGTAAATTAAGGTATAAGGGTCATTTTGATATTAAATGTATGTTCTAATATTTATTTTGATTCTTTATGTTTCAAAATATTCAAATTAGTCTTAAATGCTGGTAAAATATTTCATTTTGATCCTAGACAATTGAATATGATCATATTTATTTCGTTTTAAGTTTGACTACGACGATTTTAGAGCTACGCATTATTCTCAAAGAGTACTATCTCTATCCAGTAAGGGCTATCAGCAAACAAATTCAAATCAGTCCAAAAAATTTACCGTTCGTTTCACGGTCAAATAAGCGAAATTGATCATATCTCTCTTATTTCAAATACGAATGCGGGAAATTCAGAGTTATGAGTTACTTTTAACAAGTCCTTTGAACTTGAAATGAGAAACGTGAGACATATGACCAAATTCAATAGTTTAAGACAAAAATAAAATATTTTGTTAATATTTAGGACCAATTTAAATATTTTGAAACATAAAAACCAAAATAACCCTTTGACCAATTGATAATTTGGTTATTAAAATATTAAAATATATAGTTTAATCTTTGAAAGATCAAAACAGTATATTTATTAATCTTTGTTTTAAATTAAGTAATATATCATTTTAATCTTTAAAAATAAAAGAATATACTACTTTAATTTTTCAAAAATTAAATTATATATTTTAAATTTTAAGATCAAAATATTAATTCAATAATAATTTTTCCAGAATAAAATTTTTAATTTCCTTGTATGGTATTCCATGCACTAGATTCAACATTCAAATTCCAAAGTCTAATTTCCTTATAATGATGTATGCCGCCTTCACTTTCTCTGGAAGACGCATAATCATGATGATATTTGTGAGACGAAAATTTCATTTTCTTAGGTCAATGATAGAAAGATAGACAAATTTTAAAATTCAGTCCTCTGATCTGTAACGTTTCATTATTAATATCATTAAAAAATTTTATTAAGATTTTATATTAAAATTCATGGAATTCTTCCAAACTTTATATATTGTGTAAGAGATTCTTTAGACTAAAAAAATAAGCAAAGATTCATAGATCTTCCAAACTTAATATGTTAGGTAAGAGATTCTTTAAACTATAAAAATAACCAAATATGGTGTGGAGATTGTTGAATTGAAAAGTTAACATTCTTTTTATTTCTCACCTAACTAACTACAAATTTTAATTAATGCATCGTAAAATAATAGGTTGAAATTTTTTTTTAATAAAAATTAACAAAAAGTATTCTTTATAAAAAACAAAAAAATTATTCCATTGTTTTTCTTTGACAGCAATGAGTCAGAGTCATGAATCATCAGGACAATTCTTAACTACTGACCTTTACTACTAATCCAATAAATTATTTATTCAATGTTTTCCGGTATTTTTCCTGATCTATAAACTTGTCAACACAATAAAAAAATGTTATATTTATATTATATAAGGTTCTTTAATTATATATTTATTATAAGATTCACTACTAAAATAAACAACTTTTTTATGTGGATGATTAGTCTTTAGTCCATCGAGCTGAGGGATATCTTGGACAACCAAAAACAACTTTTTTATGATTGATTATGACAAGAAAATGAAAAAGAAAAAGAGAACTTTCTAATTATCCAATTAGAGAAAATAAATTAAATAAATAAAACTTACAATTAAAAAACTATTATGAAAAATTTCAAACAAGTATCCTAATTAATTAGATTTACGGAGGAATAGAAAGATGACAAAAGACAATAAATTTTAAAAAATAAGAAAAAATATCTAATATATTAACTACTACTTTTAGCTTCTTCCTCTTTTAATTTTTAATCTATAATAATATTCCTTCATCATATCTTAAAACTGACCAGGTAGATTTAATTGATCAAACTGAATACTTAAATAAAATGATATAACAAATAATAATGACTAAGTATTTTAAATATTTATATTAAAATTATAATTATAGTAAATAGTTATAAATTAATAATTTATTACAATTAATTAATGTTACACTACAATGATTTATATACACACTACAATTAATAACAAAACAATTTTTTGAAGGACTAAATAGAGAAACTAAATTACAGGGATTAAATTGAAAAAAGAAAATTTTTGACAGACTAAATTTAGAAAAATATTAATCTATGGGCTTAAGTGCACTTTTGGTCCCAAAATTATGTCAAAGGTTTCATTTTGGTCCCATAACTTTTTTTGTTGCAATTTTGGTCCCATAACTATGACAAAGGTTTCATTTTTGTCCCATAACTTTTTTTGTTGCAATTGTGGTCCCATAACTTCTCAAAAGGTTCCACCGTTAGTCCCTTGGTGAATTCCATCCATATTTAGCTGTTAAGTATGACGTTGCATAGTGACTAGGATCATGATGTGGCAAAATAAAATGAAATGGACAGAAATAGGATCTACATGCAACATATTAAAACTTATCTATACCCAACCACACTATATACAAAGAGTGGTACTTCCTCTTCCTCGTCAGCCCAACGAGACTTCCTCTTCCTTGTTCCGCTTCCCGATTCGCCGTCGCCGCCGCTTTGGTCGTTCGACTCTGGCTGAGGATCCCATCGACTTCGTCGGCGCCTTCTGCTTGAAGTCTCTTCTTCCCCACCATATTGGTCCTTGTCAGTACCACTCTTTGTATATTTTGTAGTTGAGTATAAATAAGTTTTAATATGTTGAATATAGATCCTATTTCAGTCCACTTCATCTTATTTTCCCACATCATGATCCTAGTTACTATGCCACGTCATACTTAACAGCTAAATATGGATGGAATTCACCAAGGGACTAACGGTGAAACCTTTTGAGAAGTTATGGGACCACAATTGCAACAAAAAAAAAGTTATGGGACCAAAATGAAACCTTTGTCATAGTTATGGGACCAAAATTGCAACAAAAAAAGTTATGGGACCAAAATGAAACTTTTGTCATAGTCATGGGACCAAATTTGCAACAAAAAAAGTTATGGGACCAAAATGAAACCTTTGTCATAGTTTTGGGACCAAAAGTGCACTTAAGCCTTAATCTATGAGAAGTGAAAATAAAAATTTAATATTTCAATTCAACAGACTCAATTCTGACCGTTCTAGTTATTATTTTCTCCAAAATTTAAATGATGACAATTCTTAACTACTGTTTTAACCCAAGTTACTTTATCTTCAAGACTAACTAACCCATGGGGTTTACTGCATTCTCTCTCTCTATAGCCAAAAACATACGGTTCTATGAACAGGGGAAACAACAAACATCAAATCACAAATCAAGAAAAATATCACACTATCAAATCAAATAATTGGAAAAAAACGCTTGTCTCCGTCTAATTAAGATCGATTTTACACTAAGACTTATGAATTACATTACTCTGGGTGAGAATTTTTGGATTAGGTACGGTTCAAAGAACACACAAAATAGAGGAATTAGGTTTCAAAAGAGAGATTCAAAAGAACTCAAAGAAAATCCAGAACGAAATCTACAACAGTTGTAAGATGACTAGATGAGAGATATAGCATTAATTTAATTTTGGGAGTAAATATGAACAAATTAAATTAATTACCAACATAATGAGAGAACCTCTCGAACTTAGCGAAACGGCCAGATTCTGATCGTTCTAGCTTCGGGACGATCTTGTGGTCCAAATCAAGCTTCGCCGCTTCCTGACGGTGGCGCAAGGCGTCGCTGGCGGCAATTAATCCGGCGAAGGAAACGGCGAAGACATGGGAGAAGTTCACTTTGCCATCTGAAATTAAAACCAATAATGCCGAAACAGAGAGATTGAGAGAGTGATTTTGTGAATAAAAGAAAAGATTCAGAGAGATGAAGGAGAACGCAGATTTTGCTTACCGTGAAGAAGATGATGATGATGATTATGCATCTTGTTGAAGATTCAGAAATGGCTGTTGTTGTTTTGGTTCCTCACGCGGATGGAGTTAGTGAAATTGTGAAGTGAAATTGAAAGTTAAATATATTTTTTTCTTGACTTGATAAACATGGAGGTAAAAGAATAAATTTGGTGTCATATCTTTTATTCAGTTTTTAATTTGGTCAGGTGTCTTTTTTTTGTCGCATTTTTGTTCTCATATTTTTTTGACAAAGTTGCATAGTTAGTCTCATATATTTGTAAAAAAATCAATCCTTAGTTAATTCTTTTGCAAAAATATGATGAGACCATTTCTGCAACTGATTCAAATATATGAGACAAATTTTGTAACTGGCTAAAAGATATAGGATCAAATCTACAACAAAAAAGATATGAGACTAAATTGGGATTTAATCTAAAGATATAAGACTAAAAGTACAACAAAAAGAGGTATGAGACCAAATTGATAACTAAGCAAAAGATATAAGACCAAATTTGAATTTTGACCTGAATATATATATATATATATATATATATAATCCCAAAGCAAAAGTCATAGTGGATTGGTGGGTATGGTAACATTATGACATTAATGGACAGGCATATTAGCTGACGACGACCATATGTAGATTTATTATTTTATTATTGCCACTATGGTCATGAATTGACTTGAGATTTTTTTATAATGATGAGTGACTAAAAATCTATTCTTTATCAAAAAGTTATTTTTGGTCTTAAATTTAAGTCTTAATATTCATTTTGATTTATTATGTTCCAAAAGATTTATATTAGTCCTAAATGTTGGCAAAATATTATATTTTGGCCTTACACTATTAAAAGTTCTCATATTTCTCTCGTTTCAAGTTCAAATGTGACGAGTCTAAAGTTACGTGTTGCTTTTGAAGAGTTCTTTCTCTATCCAGTTAGAATCGTCAACAAATAGGTCGAATTGGATCTTGAAAGTAGGTCACTCGTTTCACGATCAAACAAGTGAATTGGTCTTATCTCTATCATTTCAAGCTTAAATATGACGAGTTTGGAGCAATGAGTTACTTTTAATAAGTTTATTTATTGCTCAGTTAAAATTATTAGCAAATAAGGTTAAATCGAACTCAAATGTGAATTTTGAACCAATTTTTTATTATATATAAAATAGAGGAGGAAAAACAATTAAATACAATAATATAATAAAGATATCGGGTCTAATAAAAGTGAAAAATATTTGTTGTTGAATGATCTTTCTGAAAATGAAGGAATAATACATGAGATAAGTAGCGGGTTGAATTTTTGTAACCCGAACCCACCCATCAACCCATATAACCCGATGAATTTGGGTTATAGGCGGGTTCTAGTGGGTTCGAACGGATTAAATTTTTTTTAAAATAGATTAAAAAAACTGAAATATTTTACTATGAAAAATACAATAAAGCCTATATATTTAATCCCTCTCACACTCTGTCTCTTTGTGTAAAAAAAAAATCATATACTGATATTTATAATATATAAATAAAAAAATCATTCATGTTATAAATAGTTATATTTGTGAATATGCACATTTAATTTTTGATATTTTCTGTGTATAAAAGTTTGAGTTTTCTCAATAATTGTATTTATTTCAACCTTTAGTTTCTCTATATACATCAATATGATTTTATCCTTTCATTATGTACATTAAGTTAGATACATCTTCCTTATAAATCTTTAGCCTGTAAATAGAGACTTTAGGACTTGATGTAACTAAGTTTTTTTAGTTGAATAATAAGAACTACTTTCCTCATACTTTTCTCTCAATATTCTTTTCATATATTTTACAACACTCTATGAGCACAAACCTCTACCGATCTGAGCCTTAGGTACTTGAGGTATTGTTTAAATTTTATTAAACTTATCTTTTATATGTATTGTTTGATTAAAAAATAGACCGCCAATTTTGGGTACGCCTTAACCTATATATATAGTTATTAATCAATAATTAATTATAATACAAACAAAAAGTATAAAATAAATATACTATTCTTATGATAGTTTTCACAATAATCAATTATGATGGTTTTCACAATAATCCCACTTGGTTTTGGTTTATCTTCACATTTCGTATATGCACTACACTTTGTGTCTTATATTGTTTAAATTTTATTAGATTCATTTTATATTTGAGTTATATTTCCTAATAGATTTGTTTGTTTCTTTATAGTATGACAAATCTTGTAAAAATTGAATTTATGGTCCTTGATATTTCTAGCAAGAATTATCTTTCATGAGCACTAGATGCTGAGATGCACTTGAATGCTATGGGTCTTGGAGAAACAATAAAAGAAGGAAATGAGGCATCAAGCCATGATTTTTATATGTCATCATCTAGATGAAGGATTGAAGGTTGAATATATAACTGTAAAAGATCCCCTTGTTTTGTCGCAAAATTTGAAAGAACGATATTACCATTTAACAACAGTCATCTTGCCTAAAGCCTGATATGAATGGATGCACTTACGATTGCAGGTGATGAACTAGGCTCTGGCCGGGGGTCATTACCTGGTTTAGAAGAGGTAACTTTGAGATGAAGGTTACTTGAAAGTCAATGAACGACAGGGGAGGCCCTGCAATTCACCTTCGATGCTAAAGTCAGTAAACTGGGTTGCTCAAGAATATCAACTGAGTGAGTATTAGAACGTCCCTAGCCAGTGAAGAGGTCTGACCATTTTATACTAGTTGAGAGCAATCCTGGCGTGATCTCGCCATTAATGCTTTGATCTAATTGTGATCATTGACTTCCACATTATTTCCTTTTTAGTGCTTGGCACCTTGATGATGATGACCAGTCAAGGCGCAATCTCAGGAGTAAGATCCTTCTAGGTGATTACCCTGATCTATGTTGATTCTGGACTGGTTCTCGATTGATTCTTGATTGATAACGATGTGTTTCTCCTTTATCTGTGATATTCAGCCTTGTGGGCGTTTACGCTCTCTACCTCTCTTGGCGGCGTCGTGTCTTTTAGGCGTCCTCGCCCAGCTAAGGTTCCAATGGGCCAATTAAGTATTGGATATGGGGTGACCTTGCTAGGGGTGTTCACGGGCTGGGTTGGGTTGGGTTGGGTTTAGAGCGGGTTGGTTCGGACTCACTAATTTATTTGGCGGGTTGGGTTGGGCTAAAGAAAATAATTGAGTCAACCCAAACCAACCCAAACCAAACAGTGGCGGGTTGGTTTGGGTTGGGTTGGCGGGTTGGCCCATACTAGTTTTTTTATTTTTTATATATTTATTTTATAAAAAATTTGGTCCCTCTTAAATTTTTTTCTTTAATTTGGTCCTTCACAATTTGATTTTATGGACTAAATTAAGAATAAAAATTTATTAATTGACCAAATTGTAAAAATAATATTATTTGTGATATTAAAATATAATTTCAACTAAATAAAAAATTAATTTTAATTTTTATTTAACATTTTTGAGGGCCGCGCGGGTTGGGTTGGGTTTAGCGGGCTCAAAATCTTGAAATCTGCAGCCTAACCCAAACCACAGTGGGCTCAACTTTTTGAACCCAAACCAACCCGTCAGCCCAACCCAAACTAGTGGGTTGGGTTGGTTTTAGTGGGTTGGCGGGTTGGCCCAACCCAATGAACACCCCTAAACCTTGCCATTTGGCCCACTTAATTATTGGGTCTATTATCAGTTGTCCCATCAAAAGAAGTAACTCTTTGTCCCTACTAGTGGAGTTCCCCTTTCTGGCGTTGTCGCTGATTTTCTAGTTTCCAAGGCGTCGTGTTTTAGGCGTCCTTGGTCCAGTACTTCCCTTTGGGAGATGCTTGTGGTTGTAGTGTCCTGGTGTGTGGCGCTCTTAACTGTGACGTCCTTGCTCTTCGTCGTTCCAATTTTTTGCTGACATCGTGTGTCTTTTCAACTGCTGCACGTTTTCACATCGTGGCTACGTGTCATGTTGCGATTGGTTCTAGCTCCTATAATGATGGCTTCTCGTGGATTGATGGGGGCACATTTGATGCGTTTTTCAATTTTCTAAATTTCCTTTTGGAAACCGCCATGTTTACTCTTTACCTTTTCATTTCATTTCACTTCACTTCTTCACTTCGTCTTTTGCATTTCCTCTCCATTTCCCTCTATTTATTTGGTTTTGTTGCGTGTTCATTTTTGTAAGTTCTTGGTGCCTTTTGGAGCTTCCATCTGCAGACATTGTCAAGCTTTTGGTTTTAGGTGAGTTCTCCAATTTCATTTCCTATTTTGGTTGATGTTCTGCGGTTTATTTTGGGTTTTTTTGGCCGGTTTATAGCTGCTTTACTCATTATTTCATTGCATTCTTCGTAGTTCTTCGCATTCTTCGTGTTCTTCGTGGAACTTTGAAGTTTTTACTAGCTGGGATTACTTGCTTCCTGCTTCAGAACTATGGACTTTGACCCAAGTAAGTATCTCGGAGTTCCTTCTCCTTCTTCTTCTTCTTCTTCTTCTGAGTTTGGGTCTGGCTTCAGTGATCAACCGCAACCGATCGCCATTTCTTTTCCTAATGATCCCTTTTTCCCTGAGGGTGTCAGACCTGTTTTTCATGGTGAATGGAGGAAAGTTCTTCGATCGCTTGGTTATAATTATCGTGTTTCCTCAGATCTTGGCGTTGGCATTGGCGTTGACCCTAGGACGCCCAGGCCATTAGCGCCTGCTAGGCCTCTTTCTCCTTCTCCCATGAACTGAAGAGGTAGTGGTCATGACGAGTTGGCATCCTTGTCACAGCTACCTGAGAATGTAACACACACACCTCTTGGTTCTCCGGCGTCTTCGAGCCAAGATCTATCTCTTGATATTTTGGCATCCTCTGATGGAGATTGTGCCCTAGGGCCAATCATTTTATTTATGTGTTATTGTTTGAACATATATTTTGATTAATTTATGGAGATAAATTATGTTGTTATTGTTGGGAAATCACAGAGGGAGCGCAGCGGAAGGGAAAATAAAAATTTTTCCAGGGACTAAAACGTAATTAAAAACAAACTCTGTGATTCCTTCCAGGATCCACTAACTATGTTTATACCAGTTTTAGGAAAGATGTTTACCTAGTTTTGATCGGTGACTTGTCGTATTCGCGAATTTGAGAAGTCCACAGAGTGTCCTTCCTCTACCAGTAATCCACACGAGCAGTTTGGCAGATGCCTAGGTGCTAGCCTCCTTCACTTCTTCCTAAGTGAAAACGGGAACTATATCTATGGTTCTTGA
>QANZ01030688.1:181394-202710 GCA_003254925.1 Chamaecrista fasciculata | reverse complement strand
TTGTTTTTTGCATTTTTTTAATTCATTCATTTTTTTAAAGAAGTGGGGAGAGTGAGTGGGAGAGAGAGTGGGTGATTTTTTTTTTCTTTTTTAATTTTTTAATTCCCTATTTTTGACCAACCATAAGGGGTGGAGCCATATAATATAGTATAAATATAGATATAGATATAGATATAGATATAGATATAGATATATTTTTGAGGGACCAAATAGTTAAAACTGTGAAAAAGGAGGGACCAAATATTAAGTTTCTTCGTCTATAATAGTATATATACACAACGGTTCAAGTGAGGGTTTTTCGCCGCTAGTGCTAAAATGGTGTTTAGTTCGGACTAGAAGAGAGTGTGAACGGTTATTGAAAGCAAAAGCTAAAGAAAACCAACGAAACCAGTTGATGAAGAAGAAGCACCAATAAGCATAGATATACAACCTCACTCACCTCACCGGAGATTCCTCCTCCGACTTCCGAAATTCACCGGAGATTCTGTTATTGTGTTGTTTCACTGAAAGGCCACACCACATAGCTTCGATGTCACAGAGCAATCAACCTACCGACCCAAACTTACTCTCTAGAATCACTTCCGAAGGATGCAGTGTCTTGCTCGACATCAACGACGGCGACCGTCTCGTTTTTGCTCGTCTTTCTCCTGCTGCGTCTGTTTATTTCACTTTCACTTTCTTTTTTTCTTTTTTTGTTTGATATAGGAGCTCCTCCTCTCATTCTGATGCATTGTATATTGCTTTTCAGGAAATTGAAAATTGGGAATAAGAACTGCTCTCTGCACCCATTAATCGGTTGTCCCTATGGTTCTCTTTTTCACGTTGAGACTGGACCTCAAGGACCTCATTTATCTCGCAATATTATTACTTCCCCCCAAGGTCTGCTTTCATTCCTCATATTTAACAGCTTCTTGGTTATTCTCTTGTAATCTTTCTGTTTTTCTGCAATGTGTTTAGCTGTCCTAGCTCTAGGATGAAAAAGTATTAAGTATTAACTTATTAAACTTAGTGTGAAAGAGTTTAAAAATTAGGGAGAAAGTAGGAACCATAACTATGGAGTAAGAAATGGATCAAATGTTGGACCTAGACGAAAAGAAGCTAGAAATCATAGTATTCTACTACAGTTAGCTTATTGGGGGGTGGGGCGGGATAAAAAAGATGGTTGATTAACCTATAATATACACAAATATCTTGTGATGAATTTGTTTCCTGGCTTATGGTGTTGTAGTGATCCTTTTTATACTTTAGTTATCAAACATTTGCCACTGTTTATATTTTAGGTAATGATACAACTGAGAAAAGCGATAGTCAACTCAACGTTGAATCCCGGGACAACCGGGCATTGATTGACAATAACAAAGCCCAAAGCCTGACTGGTGAAGATATAGAAGAAATGCAGAGGTGAGAACATCTTTATTTGATTTGATATTACCTGCTAAATGCTAATATTATTATTTTAAATACACTATGGTTGTATATTTTAGTGTCAAAACTCAAAACTAATTTGATTGGTAATATAGTTGATCTCACAGGAGACATAATAAAGGTAAATATTTATTAGAGATGGGAAGAGGACAGAAATACATGATGCATTTGCAAATTTTTCTTCTTTTCGCAACTCTATGTTTGGTCTGGCCTTAGTTTTTTCTTTGCTGTCAGATGTCATAGCTATTAATGTTACAAATTGTTTTCGTCCATCTTTTTTTTTTGTTTTATCTTTTTAGTTGGCAGAAAATAAATTTTCTCACCGTTCTTAGTAATATGAAGTTATGAACTTTACAATAGATCTTATTTGGTTTTTGGAAATAAATTGTCCAGCCATTTCTTACTTACTAGTGCTTGTGGATATTAGTCAAGAAAAGTTTCCAGAGGTTCTTCTTCCTAAGAGTTTTGATGAATGCTTAGTAGTTATTTTCTCTACCTCTTTTGCAGGCAGGGTGCTAAAGGTGATGAAATCATTGAAGCTCTCATAGCCAATAGTGCAACATTTGAAAAGAAAACATCTTTTTCACAGGTACATTGAAGAATACAAAGATTGCCCAGCTTCTTTTGTAACGAGCTGATTTTCAATTCTGTGTGTGCAGGAGAAATATAGACTTAGGAAGCAAAAGAAATATTCACCAAAAGTACTTCTGAGGCGTCCTGTTGCACGAAGGTAATGTTGAGTTTTTTATTTATTATTTATTATTTATTGTTAATTATTTATTATTATTATTATTATTATTATTGTTGTTGTTGTTGTTGTTGTTGTTGTTGTTTTGCTTTTGTTTCATATTACCAAATCCAAATTCCTTTGATCCTTGAGTCTGGTATCAAGAAATGTGTCTTAAAACCTCGTACATATGTATATGAAGAATGCTGCCTTCTGTTTTTGGGTCTGTAGATTTTACTCAATAATTTGTTTGTTGCTACTTTTCCAGCATTTGTGAGGCCTACTTTAAGAAGTATCCAGCTAAAATCAGGTGAGTTTTGTATCGCGTATTCATGTTCGAAACTTTGAATATGTTCATAAGTGTAGTTTTTCTTACCTGTTTTCAAGATTTCAACAAAACCAAGCTACTATGATGTGACATTAGGAATTTCTGTCTATTTTATATTAGTTAAACTTGGTTAATAGATTATTTAAAGAATTGAAATAAGTGGAAGAAGAAAGATTAAAAAAACTAAGCAAGTTGGATTATTAGATGTCTTAGAGTTTGTTTTGATATATAGACTATTAGAGATGATATTCTTATATGGACACTGCATTTTGTGGTTTACTATAAGACTCATGCATTTGAGTGAATTAAACCATTGTTGAATGTTTTTCTTTTGTTGTGTATCTATAATTTAGACTTGGTGGGCTAACCTACATTCATTTGTTTTATATTGCTAAATCTTGTTTGTAAACTGTTTTTCATGTGATCTAGTTTATATTAGGAATATAGGATATATATCATGTCTTTTGATGAAGTAAATGTATTTGTCTTTGATTTTATTTATGTTCAATTTTGTCAATTATTCAGGTTTTTGCGGGTTGATACATTATCTCTTCTACTTTCCATGGCTAATGTCTCTCCAAACTCAGATATTCTTGTGGTTGATATGGTTGGTGGCCTTCTTACTGGTGCTGTGGCAGAACGTTTAGGAGGTGTCCTTTAGATTTCAAAAGAGCTAACATTTTAAATTCGACCTTTTTTTGTCATAATGTGTAGTCAAATGCAAAAATACTCCATCATGATGATGCAACAGAATTTCACCCTTTGCTGTTAGTTTATCTAGTTTCTGTATTGGTGTACTGAATTTGCATAAATCCAAGGAGTCAGTGTCTGCTTTGCACCTAATAATTGTACAATGAAAATTGATTTACAGGTACCGGTTCTGTATGCAACTCATATTTAGGATCAGCACCATATTCCATGGATATTGTGAGAATATTTAACTTTAGTGAAGAGATTTGCAAAAGGTACTTACTTGACCATATTCCATGGGGCTCAGCTTGTATGCCTCTGTTCCAAGCTTTGCCTACTTCTCTTCCTTAGTTATTGTTTATTTTATGTGGTCAGAATTGTTCGGTCGCCCATTTCTCACTTGCTGTCCCAAAAAGAATCACCTGAACAAATTCAACAACCTGATGATGTCTGCAACATGGAAAGCCAATCAAATGTAAGTAGCCTTTCTGGATCTCTTGATCAGTTTCATCTAATTGTTACCTCATTTTATCAGAAGGTCTAATTTGTGCACTCAGCAGAATCAAGAACTTACATCAGACAGCGTGGATGAAATTTCTGATCTTAGTGCTGAGAATCCAGAGAACACCATCATTCCTGCTACAGGAGTGTGCAAACCTACAAAGGCTGGAGAAAAGGCACAACAAGAAACCATTGACTTGTGGATGCAAAATGGTTTCTCTAGGTAGCTAAAATTGTTAAATATGAAGCTCACTATTTAAAAAAATCATTGAGTTAATTGATTTAATTTTTCCATTTCTTTTTACAGCCTGATTATTGCTGCGCCAGATTTGGATACTTGGACATTGGTTAGAGATCTCTTGCCCCTCTTATCGAACTCAGCTCCCTTTGCCATTTATCATCAATATCTTCAGGTAATTTGGCTTTGTTCTTGATATGTTTCACACATTTTCTTATCTGTTTGATCTCCATCAGTATTCAGGCTTGATGCCATGTGAAATATTTTTTTTTTTCTTTTTGGTTCCTTTTAAAGTTTAATGTTGGGAATTAAATGCTGGGTGGTCTGGCTCGCTATTATCTAGCTTTGGGTGTTTAAAGCTGAAACTCTTTCATTACTACTAACAGATTATCATTGTATTCACCCTCATACTAACTCACTGTATAAAATTACAGCCTCTTGCGACTTGCATGCACAATCTACAGCTTGAGAAAATGGCCATTGGCTTGCAAATATCAGAGCCCTGGTTGCGTGAATACCAGGTTAAAGTTCTTTTTTGTGTTTATATTGAGAAAGTTCACTGGTCTCATGAAGTCCTTTTTTTTTCACATCAGCAAAGAGAAAATCAAAATGAAATGTTATCTAGGTTGGATCTAGCCATTTTGCTTCGTCTTTTTATTGATTTTTACTATTTAAATGATTTGGCTTCAAGATCATATCATGAAATTCAATTTGAGCTTGCAGTTCTAGGTTGGATCTAGGGTGATAACTCAATTGCTTATGTCATGATTTTAACATATGCCTATTCAGTATTCACT
This sequence comes from Chamaecrista fasciculata, assembly GCA_003254925.1. Taxonomy (NCBI): domain Eukaryota; kingdom Viridiplantae; phylum Streptophyta; class Magnoliopsida; order Fabales; family Fabaceae; genus Chamaecrista; species Chamaecrista fasciculata. The sequence goes on along the minus strand of QANZ01030688.1, from coordinate 198,004 downwards.
TCTCGTTTGTTTGATAATTTCATTATAATTGTGCAGGTTCTTCCATCAAGAACACACCCATGCATGCAAATGAGCGCATTTGGTGGATACATTCTTACCGGCACCAAGATATGTAGCAGTTAATTTACTGTCAAATTCTTAAAAATTTAGAAGATCTAAATCCATGTCCAGAGAAACATTTGTGTTGATTGGCCCCAAGGCCTATATACGCCAAGTGTATACTAAGTTATTTTTTTTCACTTTTCTTTTGGAAACTTATATTACTTCAACTTTTGTGTTTTGGCCTGCAGTTTCATATTTGTATTTTATAGCTTTGTACTATACACGATTGATAGCCACACTGATTCACTATTATTTTCTGGATTTAGAAGTAACAATTGATTCCAGCTATTGAATATTTGTTGAAAAGAGCATGAGGTTTTGATCTCAAAATAAAATGCCGCCTGTGCTTATCCTGATGAATAATCTATGTGCGATCTTTGTATTTAGAAGTCGCACTAAGGATATATTAGGTTGGGATTTTTAATATATCAAAAAATTCTTTTACAATTTTAAATAAAGTGAATTTCAAAAGCAAAATTTTATTTTCTTCCTCNTTTTTTTTTGCCCCGAACCATAATTTATTCAAAAGCAAGGTAAAGTCAAGTACAGTACAAATAAAAATAAAGCAAAATTAACTCAACCCTGGTCTAGCATAAACAACAACACTAGATAGGATATCAATTGACGAAGGTGGGGGGTTTGCAACCCATTCAAGAGGACTCATCCTTGTGTCAGACAAATTGGTAAGACAATTAGCTGCTAAGTTAGCGAATCTAGGGATACAATTAAGGCTACAACCATCTAAAGAATTGGAAACATAAATAAATTCATCTAAAATAGACAAACACTTCCAAAAATCAGACATAATCAGACTTAAAGCAAGCAAAACAAAAAAATGACATTGTGGAAGAACTTGATCCAGACAATTACCGTCACTGAGCACTCAAAAATCAGAACCAAATCAAGAAGTTGCCGCCGTAGAATGCCAGACCAGATCGACGTGGTGAGAGCCCTAATCCCTCCTCCCACACTATATATATGAGTAGAATTATGTAGTTGGGCCAAAGAAAATAATAAAATTATGTAGAAGTGGAGGCCCAAGAAGAAACTCAAAAGAGAGGGCCCACATTGTAGGTGGGGTAGTAGGAGTAGTAAGAGAGAAAGTGTGATTTGTGTGAGTGTGTGGAAGAAAGGAAAGAAAGAAGGAAGCGGCACCCAAATACACTAAAAGGCGGGTGGCCTCCTTATTCGAACTAACACCTTCTCTTCTTCTCTTGCCTTCTTCCATTGCTAGCTAATTCATTCATTCATTCTTCAATTAAACCCTTTCTTTCTTCTTCTTCCACAATCAACATTCAATACTATCTCTCATTCTCTCTCTTGATGTCGACTTCTGGTCACGATCAAACCCGTCGTCATCACCTCTCTCAATTTCAATTCCACCTTCTTCACTCTCATTCTCAATTCCATCATGATCGCTCTTTCACTCCCTCTCCTTCCTCCAATCAATTCCCCTCTCACCATATTCCCCATTCTGCTTTTGCTAACCTTTCTGTGAGTTCCTTCCCTCACTCTTTTTTTATTAATCAAACGCTTTCAGCTCTAATTTTCGCCTTTGCAATTTCACGTTTTGTTGTTGTGCTGTATATTTGCCTTGCATGTTTAACGCAGTGTTCTTTTATCGACTGCTAACATTTGGATCGCCCATCAATAATATATAACTTTAAAAGCGGTTTGGGTTTTTGAGGCATCTCGATTTTTAATTCTGCTTTTCTCATTTGTTGGTTTGTTTTTCCATAACATTTTCTGACTGTTTCGTCAAGTGCAATATGCTCCAGTTATTTATTGATGGGTTATATATATATACACACACACATTGTTTTAGTTTCTTAAGGCTTATGCTTTCAAATTTGGACTCTTCATAATTTGTTTATTTTCTTTCCCTTGCTATGTTACTCAATTTACTAATAGCCAGCAATGACCTTTTATTGGTTTCCATTATTCCATACGTGATTGAATGGCTATGTAGACTATGACTTCCAGCTATGTATTTATGCTGAAGTCAACTTCGACATCTGAGTAAGAATTAAATATCATGAATAAATATGCAGACATTGTATTGTACCCCGCAGATATTCATCCTTAAATTGACGCCGTCATATTTTCAATGTGCACATCTTTTGTCTCTTTACATATTTATATCTCACTACTTTATGCAGTTGAGTCAAAGATGTGAAATTGATAATTCCAAACCTCAGACCAGTAATATTGAAGTAGCTCCCAGTCTGAGCAAAGTGGTTAACCTTTCTTCCCTTAAAAATGAGCTTGGTGGAAAACATCTGGGTAAATCAAAAGTTTCAAGAAATGCGAAATCAGGAATTCAAATATCACATACTGGTAACGTCCTTGTTGACTAGGACTCTGCAAGCTTATATGTGCTTTCTTTTCGTTTGTGTTTAATTTTACACTGGGTGAATTTTCATATCAGAGTCCCCTAATTCAACTCCAGCTAACAATTGCCGATATGACAGTTCATTAGGTATGTGCTTACTCAAGAAGTATTTCTTCATCTAATTCACTATATGCTTTCGTACCAGCTGTGAGTTTTTCCTTTTTGATACACTTTTAGATAGTTATCTTCTCTATTGTGGCTCTTTATGTAATGAAAGGGGTAACATGTGTTGTCTTGCTTGCAGGTCTGTTAACCAAAAAATTTGTCAGTCTAGTTCAGGAAGCGAAGGATGGTACCCTGGATCTAAATAAAACTGCTGAGATCTTGGAGGTATAAAAATGTCTTCCATATTACCTGACAAAACTTTTAATTATATTTACTGAAAGTTTTATGTCGCTTCTGTAGGCTTTCATTTGTAGTTTTAAGCTTCTCATGAACCCTGATAATAAAAGCTCTGGTCATATTTTAATTCTACCTACTTGTGTTATCAGCATAAATAGCATTTTTAAATCCACTTTTTGGCCAAGTCTTAAATGGTCTTGTTTTATATCGTTTTTCTAATGTGGATCCCATTAATTTGGCAGGTTCAGAAAAGGAGAATTTATGATATCACAAATGTCCTTGAAGGAATAGGATTGATAGAAAAAACTTCAAAGAATCATATACGATGGAAGTAATAATCTGATCTCATTGTTACTTTTAACCTTTTATCATACGGTGGTGACAATACAAGCCTTATGAACAGGGGATACGATGGGCTAGGGCCTGGTGAGCTGGACGATCAAGTTACTAGACTAAAGGTTTCTGGATCTCCACTTAATGCTTTTGAATGATCTCTTTTGTGAAACCAATTAAATTTCTTTCAAGGCCATTTGGTACAACAATCTAGGATGTCCATTTTGGCATCACATTCTTAGCGCTATTTGGATATGCCATCTACAACTATAAATCTTCAATTTCTATATTTAGTGTAAAAACTTGGTAGTACTTCGGATTCAGAGTGTGTAGGAATGTAGGGCATCCAAGTCCAAAATATCTTATGCTATTTGTATGTATAAGGTTGTTTAGGAAAAAAATATTACACGCTACTTTCAAGTTGCTGGCAATAAGGGTGCAACTTGAGCTACCTTGAGCATTTTTCTTGAACATGAAGCTGTTTCCTCTCAGTGGCATCGAGAAATTCCCACTTCTTTTGTATGGTTGCCCATGTTCAGCGGATACCTTAAGCGTCACATATTATTGATAATTGATGCATAGCTTAGTTGAATTTTACAAATGTGATTTATCAGGATATGCTTCTAAATCTTGGTCGCATGTTGAGGCAGAATGCCAGAATTTGATGCCACGTTTGCTGTACAGCTGTAGTCCTGATCCAGTTTTCTGACAATCATTTGGTTCTTTGCAGGCTGAAGTTGAAACTCTATATTCAGAGGAATGTCAAATTGATGATTTTATAAGGTTTCTTGCTGCTACTCTATCAGTAAATTTCCTTCGGGTCGGCTTATCCATATTGTTGAGTTATTCTCTTGCTAATTCCTCAGGAAAAAGCAAGAGCTTCTAAGAACTTTGGAGGAAGAGGAAAACTATCAAAAGTATGAACTTCTGAATACTTATTTTAAGATAGAGATTTTGTTACTCCATCTGATTGTTAGTTTTTTTTGTTGTCAGGTATCTTTTTTTGACTGAGGAAGATATTCTTAGCCTTCCATGCTTTCAGGTCATCTTTCTCAAATTATTGAGTTTTTTAGTTGTCTTTTATTCATTCATCAACTTACTCTCTGTTTCTCTTTATTTTCTCAGAATCAGACACTTATTGCAATCAAGGCTCCCCAAGCGAGTTTCATTGAAATTCCTGATCCTGATGAGGTGGGTGTTACTGATAGTGCTGGATGTTTAAAATCTATTGTGTGACAGTGTCTAACTGGCTTCTTACTCAATGAACAGGATAATGGTTTTCGGCAAAGGCAGTACAAAATGATTGTTAGAAGCACCACTGGACCAATAAATTTGTACCTCTTGAGGTTTTTAATTGTTTTTTTTTCCTGTAACTCGCAGCCTAAAGCTACTTTGTTATTGTTTATAAGTTTCATGCGTGCTATTGATTTAATATTTTTCTTTCTTTTTCTGTGTTGGTTTCATATCTTTAATATTGATTTCTATTTTATTCTTGAAGCAAATACGATCACAACTATGAGGATTTTAGTGTCAAGCAGGCTAAATTAGTAGATCCTTCACAGAACAGTGGCCAATTTGGATTGAAGAGTGTGGGCTTACATTTAGAAAGCCAAGATGCTCAGAAAAATCCTTCTGAAAATTCTAGTTCTCTGGGTTCGGAGGCATATGGCATTCAAAAAATTACTCCTACAGATTTTGCTGTATGTATTAGTTGAAGCTTTAAATGATTAAGTAGGAAAAAATAAAAGGTGTAACAAATTCTTACCACTCATTTTGAGATTTCTTTTTTCGCAGATCGAAAATGACTACTGGTTCCAATTGGATCATGGTGCGACCCTAACAGATTTGTGGGGTAAGTCACCACACCTTTTAGCTAATCGTCATTATATGAATTGAATTCCTGGCTTTCCCTATATAAGGATGCAGGTTTACCAGTATAAAACACACGTTTGGATCCTCTATAGTGCACTATTGGTGAAATGCAGAGAGAGAAAGGAACAAGTAGAGAGAGAAAGTGGGTCCCACTGACACTTTCTCTCTATAACCTATTCCTATCTCTTTCAGCACTACACTCCTAAAGTACTATAGAGGATCCAAATTGTATAAAACACTGGTCATAAATGCATATATGTTTGCCTGCAGGAAACGAGCAATTAGTTGAGATAGATGAGCTCCATCCAGACGATTATTCCAATGGGAGTGAGGTTATCACTCAGACACCAGCATCATAGAGAGACGTGGAAGATGTGGTCCAAGTGTAAAATGAGACACAGGGTGTTAATTATAGCAGATGACAAAGGGCATTGCCTTGCATTTCGAACTGTAAATGTCTCTTTATAGCTGATTAGCATGAGTCTAACGTCCGTAATGTATCATAAGTCAATCTATAGTGAAAGTCACATGTAAGTGTAAATTAAGGCACTTTTATTGCAGGCTCTGATTGTGGCTTCTAGTGCGGTGAATGTGATGATCAAGAGTTAGTTTCAGATATCTAAACATTAAAACATAGTTATAATCTATGGTAATAAATAAACTAGGTAAGTGTATTAAAAAATCTTGTTGAGTGTATTTATATGCCCCCATGAAAGTTTTGCTAAGATAGTAAATCATTATAGAGTAATACTAAAGAACCTCACTATGCTCAATAAAAAGATTTGGTGACTGAAATACGTTGTATGCTTGATCAATGTATTGGGGTTTATCTGAAAATTTTGGGATTTATCTTCCCATACGTAAGGCATCGATGCTGGTGAAGTTGATTTGATATTAATTTTTCTGTCAATTTCCACCATTTTCGGTGTCTAACTGTACATAGCCACCTAAATGCCTCTCCACATTGGTAGGTACTGCTGCAACGACATCCCAACTGCCATTTCTTTAAATCTCCCTGTGCATTATTATATCAACAGAAGTGGAATCCCACAAGTGAAGCATCATCAAACCTGCCTTTTCCAATTCTCATGATACTAAATATATATAAAAAAAAAAAACAAACAAAATAAAAGTTTGTTAGAACTAAATTATCCAAGATTCAATAAAAAAAAGGTCAAAGTGCAAATTTGGTCTCATATCTTTGGCTAAATTTCCAATTTGGTCCTATATCTTTTTTTGTTGCACTTGTGGTCTCATATCTTTGGGTCAATTGCAAAATTGGTCCTATGTCTTTGGGTCAGTTGCAGTTGCAGAAGTTGGTCTCATCTTTACAAAAGGATCAAGTAAAGGTTGATCCTTTTACAAAGATATGGGGTTAATTTTGCAATTTGACCAAAAGATATGGGACAAAAAATAATACAGAACTACATTGGGACATTTTGCAAAGATATGAGACCAAAAGTGCAACAAAAAAAGATACAGGACCAAATTGAAAATTCAGCAAAAGATATAAGATCGAATTTGCACTGACCAAAAATTAAATATTCATGTAAATTTAGGATGTTTTAAAATATTTAACAATATTAATAAGTCTATGACAATGTTTTACGTAACTGAGAAAATATATCTTCAACAAACAGTAATTTAGTACAATAATGCTTTACATGTTTAAGTAATTAAAATGCTTAGATGTGCCCTCTCATAATATTCAAAATTCATTTATCTGAGATGTGTAACTTGCTTGATTTTTCTTTTTAGATTCAGTTGTTAGAATCTCGACACCTCGTTTGAAACTTGCAACTATGGTTCCCTATTAATTATTGTTTGCTACCCTACTTACTCCCACTTCCTATAAGGCCATAACTACAACATCATTGATTTCAAACGTTATAATGTCAAACGAATTAGAGTCCGGTGCATAATTATTAGTTAATCTGGCTCCATGAGAACACTAATGATGTCTATCCTAAAAAAAAAAACCCAAATAAATCAACTTTTCAACCCTACCGTTAAATGCCATTACCAAGTCCTAACTATACAAACCAGGGGATCAAATTATCCTTTGGGAATCTGAGTCCATATAGTGGCATCATGCAACTGCTAAATAACCCCTCCTTCCATGCCAAAGACACAATCAAAAAATAAAGCAACAAATGGAATGAAGACTTAAGACAATAGATTTACAAAGAGAAGTTTAACAACAATTCAATGCCCATCCATCATTGTTCACCTAACTATGCTAAATTTTGGGAAAAAAAAGAAAAGAAAAATGGACAACCTAACGGCTTCCTGATGATGGTCGTGTTTTCCTTAGTCTACCTCGTGTAACCCTTATGCTTTCTTCCATCACCATATCTTTTGTGGGAGGGTTCCCATTTTCATTTGCTGAAGTGGATGAAGATGGCGCTGCCTCTTCAATCTGCATCGGTTCTTCCTCTGCCGGTACAGATTGGCTGGTTGTTTCGAGTGAAGGAACAGATTTCTGAGTAGTTAATGCTGCTATTGAAGGAATAGACTTCTGAGTACTTAATGTTGCTACAGGATGGGCTGCTTTCTGGACTTGTGAAGAATCCAGCTCCTCAATTACCTCCTTCTGGAGCTGACTTGATGATGTGCTAGAGGCAGGAGATGGAGGTTCCACAGGTTGTGGCTCGGTTGCTGCAGCTGGCTGGCGATTAGAAGATGCAGGTTGACGGACCCTAACACCCGGTCGTTGCTGCGATTTGCACAACATTAGGCACAAAAAAAAATGACATGAAAAGGGGTAGCAACCAGGAGGTCAAAAAGGATGCAGCAAAGAAGAACCAAAGCAGTTTACAACTAATGTCTATAGAGCTTTTGGTTCATACATGCATCAAAATGAAATCCGTGATTCAGCTTGCTGGGGATCAAAGAAATCAAAAGCATGAACAAAAGTTCCTCCACTTTTACAATAGTTCTTTTCAAATGATTTCTCCAGTAAATGCTGAAAAATGATTATCGCATCTTAAACATATATTGGAAAGGTAAAAGTCATAGACTTTTCGGCTTTTCCCCCTTTCCTTTAGAAGAAATTAAAGTCATTCCGGGGACAAGTTTCTTTTAATATGAAAAATATATTTTCTCCCTACATTCTTTGTTTAATTAAACAAGTATGCATTAATATGTAAATCCTGCCAAAGAATATCATTAGAAAAGATAAGCAAGCAATGTAGCACACTTAAGTTACAAATCATGGATAGTTTCAGGCAAAGGCAAGCATCATGGCCATCAAGTCAAATACCTGAGCAGGACGTGGAGATGGTGTTGATTGTGCAGCAACATACTGCAAAATGTCAAATATTCTAGTCTGACCATAACTAGCAGCTCTTTGCCAGTATAAAACTGCAATATCTCCAGCCCTGGTTCTTAGTTCCAACAAGCTGCGATCAATTTCTGTCTCGTGTTTTGCAACATATGGTCTAAAGAAGGAGTCGTAGACATACGTGGTTCCCTAAAGCAGGTATGTTAAATTTTATAATCACATCATGAGAAGAAAATAACAGAGAAACATCACTAAACCACAGCACTTGATTTATACCTTTGTTTTAGGGAACCACAGGTATATGATAAAAGCCAGCTTAGCTTCACTGTACATTGGAACCCTTAAAGAAGAAAACACCAAAAATAAGTAGAAAACTCAAATGCATAAACTTTTTTCCCAGGACAAACACAATCATATAGTATTCTCTCATCTTTTTAAGATAGGGTTCTTTACCATGATACAAAAGCATCACCAATTCTCTCACATACTGTCAAAAAAGCCACCAATATCCTGCAATCAAGATGGGAAAAGTGTTGGTATTCATCACTAGAAGTTTTACTGAATATTATTATAGGGAAGAAACAGCTGACCAATCTAATATCATACCAATACTGGCACCAAAAGCGAAGTTGTTCAATTTCAGGCTTATTCTTTTCAACTGTTTTATAGCATTCATAAGCTGGATAAGCATAACCAAAAACCATCCTGCCAATATGTTCAAAAAATGATCAGTTTGTTAATATTACAAACATAACTTTCAGTGTCAGATGAGAAGAGTAAGACAGACTAGGATGGTATAGAACATACACAAGCGCCCTCGTAAGAAATGATCCTATCATTTTGTATCCCTGCCATACAGAGAAAAGAAAAACATGTTAAGCAAATCAATTGAAACTATAATGATATGGCTACTAAATCTCGTGTATCAGAAAATCAGCTCACTTTTATGAGAAAACAAGTAGAAAATTTATTTGAACCGATGGTGAACATTTGATAAAGGCTGATGCAGAAGAATTAGAATCACGAATAAAAGATACGCACGAACAGCAGGGAGAAGGAGATATTTAATTTAGTTTAGATAATGTCAAGCTTTCTTCGGCGATGTACGGAAATCCTAGTCTCCTACTTCCCTTGCCCTTCTGTCTCAACTATCAAAGGAAATAAGCACCAAATTCAACCGAGCTTTAAGATGAAAATCTTGAATTACAAATATGTTTATATATATCCCATCGACCAACGTTCTCCGGCAGCCAACCGAGGTATTTTTACAACAAAAAAACGAAATAAAGAAATAAAAAAGTCAATTATACAATAATCATTTCACTTGTTTTGACCTGATAAGCAATAGCCTCCCACTGACTAACTTTCTTCTAAATTAAAAGCCAAAAACATAATTGAATTCAGAAATACAAATTAAAATACGAAGAATCAAGAAACTAGGGCGAAAAGATAGGCGAAGTTAAATAAAGACTAATATCAAAGATCAAACAGAACAAACTAAGCCATGGAAAACAATCTGAAGCAGCAAATCAAGTACCCCAGCAAAATCAAGAAGAAGAAAGGAAGGATGAGTGCGTCACGGTTTTCTTTCGAAATGAGAAAAGAAGCAAAAGAAGTAAGAGTATAAACTACGAATCGGAATGGAGAGTGTGTAGAAGAGAATGCGAACCTTGAAGATGAACGACGGCGAATGAGAGAAATCGGCGGCGCCGGAATACCACCGAGAGCCGTTACGATGTCGGCGACGGCGAGAAGTGGAAAAGAAGAAAAACAGTAGAAAGAATGAGTGAGCCGTTTAAAACGCAATTGGATTTGTTCATTATAAACAATAAACAGTAATTTCGTCCAAAAAAAAATTAATGATTATAATTTATAAATAAACAAATGCCAAAACCTCAAATTGTTCCCTTATATTTCATGTACTTCAGATTGATCCTATATGTTTCTATAATTTATCAAATTGGTCCCAAGAATAACGAATGTGGTCATATCCATTGTTTTGAAAACCAGACCGGGCGGTCGGACTGTGAACCTGCTAGTGGTCCAGTCCAAGTTAGGCAGAAAACCCGATGAACCGTTAAAAACCCGGGAAAACCGCCACGAACCGGACGGTTTGGGGTGAACCGGTTCAAAATATTTTTGTTATTTTTTTACTTTTTGGGATTAAAATGATGTTATTTTAAAGGTTTTTTTTCTTATTAAATTTAGACTCAAAATAATATGCTATTTGGTAGTTTTCACTTTAATATTTAACCTTTTATCCTTCTAGTTCTCACTTTCTTACTCAGTTAAATTTAAATTTAAAAAATTTATTATAAATTTTTAATAGTTATTATTATNGGTGGAGGGGATTGCTTGGCGGCGTTGTCCGAGGGGACTTAGCCGGAACCAGTATATGAGCTCAGTGTCCTTTGTATAGGACTTGTGTTGCGTTGCTTTCGTTTTCCTCCTGGGTTTCTGGCAACGTAGGCTAGCCGGCGGGTAACTCCTGACCCGCAGGGCGCTGTGGCCCTTGTTAAGGCATGGGGGCGTGGCACCCCCCGCCTGTTTAATGGAGCGGATGCTCTGTCGGCGAAGAAGCGTGGATACACTTCTGCCGGTAAGGGCAAGCGGATGCTCGCATGGGGGAGAGGCGTGAATACGCTTCTCATCATCCTCCGACTTGGAGGGGGTAAGCCATCTTCCGACTGGAGGGGATTAGCCATTGGGCAGCGGTTGCCCTATTGCCCTCCTGAGGTGATGGAGACAACATTGTAGAGATTGTGCTTAGTAAATCAGAGATGACAATTTCGATTAGCATTATCATATGAGTAAGAGTGTGTTTGCTGTATTAAAATACAAAAAGTTACATTACAGTATTGCAACCACGCATGTACAATTTGACAGTCTCCTTGCCAGTTCTGAAGTACACTGTTCAGCTCCCGCTCCTGGAGGGTATCCGAGAGGGTATCCACCAACCCTGGAGAGTGTTCGAGGGGGGACCACCAATCCTAGAGAGTGTCCGAGGAGGCGTGGTGCCAGTCCTGGAGGGTGTCCGAGGAGGTATCCGCCAACCCTGGAGGGTGTCCGAGGGGGTTTCCACCAACTCCGGAGAGTGTCCGAGGAGGGGGAATATCCGACGTCACATGAATGTATATGTATGACTTCCTGAGGTGGAGACCTCTGTCCTCGTGAGTGTGAGGGAGATAGTTGTTCTTTTCATCGTGAGTCGTGTTCCTCGAAGTCCTGCAAAATGGAAAAGCACTATCCCACCCCCTGGTGGGTTTGTCATAGCATTTTTGCAGTCAAAAAGATCACATGCGTGATGTTATAATGAGAAGAGCATGTAGCATATTGATGATATGCGAATAAAGTATAGTCTGGATGATTGAAAAATCACCGGACAGCAACTCGGAGCGAGAAGCCGGATGCAGGGTATTCGCCGCTCCTGGAGGGTATCCGAGAAGGTATCCACCCACGCCGGAGAGCATCCGAGGAGGGGCCACCGATCCAGGAGAGTGTCCGAGGAGGCGTGGTGCCAGTCCTGGAGAGTGTCCGAGGGATGGTGTCCGCCAATCCTGGATACTTTCCGAGGGGGTATTCACCAGTCCCGGAGTGTGTCCGAGGAGGGGAGTGTATCTTACGTCGTAAAAAATGCGCATGTGTATGCAAATAAAGTTCGCTTGAGATGATTAAAAAATCATAAAACAGCAACTTGGGGCGAGAAGCCGGGTGCGGGATATCCGCCATCCGGAGAGTATCCGGGGAGGTATTTACCACCCCTGGAGAGTGTCCGAGGAGGGTCCACCAATCCGAAGAGTGTCCGAGGAGGCATAGCGCCGGTCCTGGAGGGTGTCCGAAGAGATGTCCGAGGATCCTGGAGGGTCTCCGAGGGGGGTACTTACCGACCCGGATAGTGTCCGAAGAGGGGAGTGTGCCCTATGTTATAAAAATGTACATGCATAATGTCGTTCACTCATTACACAACAGGCAAACAAACGCACATGAGGTTAACATATGTGGAAAATAGACCGAAATGGTCCTTATGAGATGCCAAGGTGAGAGTTTAGTGGGTGACTTATCTGGAAATCACCATTTGCCCTCACACAGGGAGAGACAACTTCGAAAACAAAGAGCTTGTGCAGATCTGGTTCGGTGGAGATGATAGTTCGACGAAGAGGCTCGCGGCGGGAGACAACTTCGAAAACAAAGAGCTTGTGCAGATCTGGTTCGGTGGAGATGATAGTTCGACGAAGAGGCTCGCGGCGGGAGACAACTTCGGAGGCAAGATGCTCGCTCAGATCTATTCAGGGGAGTTGACCGCTTCGTCCCTCAGTTCTCAGGGAGCGAGCTCATCAGATCCTGACGATCCAGGGAACGAACTTACGAGAATGGGTTGCTTCACCTTTCAGATCTTAAAGAGCCAGTTCCAGAGTGAGGTGTTTTTGCTTTAGTTCTCAGCATCAGCGAGTGAGCCAGGGGAATAGCATAGATCCCCACAGTCGGCGCCAGTGAAAACTACAAAGTTGACCGGGGTGGTTCACCTTGAGTTCTCAACGTGCTGCAGTCTCCGAGAGGTGCCTGGGGCCGTCGGATTCTGCAGAAGAGGGATGACGAGGAGGTTTCCTGCGATCCCTGGTGGATAGGCCATGGTTGGAGGCCTTCTGGACTTGAAACCTACAAGAAGGATTCACAGGGGGAGGCCCCTGTGAATCCACTCCGAAGCTCAAGTTAGAGAGAGTGGGAAGTGAGAGTAGTGTCTGTAGAGAGATTCATCACTTACTTTGTCCAAGGTGTTTAGTCGTGTATATGTAGTAGGAAGAAGTACAGTGTGGCAGGTGGCTGATAGTGACCTGTGCCTGTAGAGTCAGGCAAGCATCCCAAGATTTGGGGGATTGTGCCCAAGGAGATCTGAGGAGATCTGCACGGTGGGCCCATGACAGCTGGAAAGTGGGAGGAGACCCTGCAAGTCTGCTTCTGGCGTCGGGTCTGAGTGGGAGAGGACCCTGAGGGCAAAAGGGTGTATATCACTAGTCCCTCCGAAAGGTCCGGAAGGGGGTCCACGCCATCGGCTTCCGAGGGGAGATTCCGAAGGGTGATTCCGAGGGGTGTATATCACTAGTCCCTCCGAAAGGTCCGGAAGGGGGTCCACGCCATCGGCTTCCGAGGGGAGATTCCGAGGGGTGATTCCGAGGGGTGTATATCACTAGTCCCTCCGAAAGGTCCGGAAGGGGTGTCCGCGCCATCGGCTTCCAAGGGGTGTATATCACTAGGTCCGAGGGGGTGTCCGCGCCATCGGCTTCCAAGGGGTGTATATCACAGAACAATCGTTCCCTTTTGCTTTTTTGCTTCTGAGTTTATTTTGCCTGATTGTTCTGTGCCTGATTTTTGTTTCAGTGATGCATCACCTTGGTTTCCGGGGGCGGCTGGAGTACTTCACCAAGGCCACCTCCTGCTGTGGCAGCTTCGTGATACCTGCCTCCGAGGCTACCCTCCGTCTGCCCCTCCTTCCCCCTGCGGCTGCGGAGGGTGGTAGGGATGCTTCTCCCCCGAAGAAGAAGAAGAGAGAAAGGGTTGTTTCCACTGGAAGTCCGCTTGGGAGGGGTGCCTCTCGGGCGATGGAGCGAGGGGTGACTGTTGCCTCCGTCGCGGCCCCTACTGTTATGGCGAGGCCAATTGCCCGCGGCTCTCTGTCGGAGGATAACCCTCCCGTGAAGAGGCCCAGACTGATCTTGTTCGAAGATGAGGATGAAGAGGAGGATCCAAGTGCGGCTCTGAGGCCGCGGGCGTCTTCCCAGTACTACTCTGCTCCGAGGGGATCATCGGATAGCCCGGCTGCCTTAGAGGGCAGTGACAATGCTGAGGGGAAGATCGACGAGAGGATTATAGAGGTCGATAGTGCATCGTCTTTTGGCGATGACTCTGGCGAGGAGGACCAGTTGACCATAAAGCAGCTGGTCAGCGGAGGCGGGGTTCCCGAGGGCCTGCCATCTGGAGGAGAAAGGGTGAGTCTTTCCGAGGACCCGCCAGCTGAGGAAGGAAGGTCCCATCCGTCGGACGTGGTCCTTGCTACCGAAGGGACTGCATCCTCATCAAAGGATGACGACTTGCCTGCCGGGGGGAGTACCCCACCACCGGAAGATGAAGACTTGGCCATTGGCGAGGGTGCCGGGTCACCTGGAGATGGAGTCTTGGCTGATGGGGGGAACAACAGTCAAGTGGATGAGGAGGCCCAGGCTGCTGGGGTGGCTACAACTTCGCCTGAGGGGGTGATCCCTCCTGCTGTTGGGGTGATTTCGCCGTATAGAGGTGAGGCTTCAGTCGATGGAGAGGGGATTGCTCCGGATGGAGACAACAAAGGCTCTGGCGCGGGGCCGTCGAGTGGGGTGGCGGCGGAGCCCACCGAAGTGTTGAATCCGCGATACCCTGTGCCGGCTCCGAGGGGGGGAGTGCTGCCGGCGGATATCTTGGGTAGCAGTATCAACCCCTTTTTGTTCGTGGAGTCGTCCTGTACACGAGCCGGCAAAGATCACATGGATGCGATGGCGGCGAAGCTTCCTCGGGACATTGCTAGCGATGCCATAAAACATGGCCTGGAGTCTTGTCGCCGGATGGCGGTGCTGTACCGGCAATTTGAGGATACCCGAGATAAGAATATAATGCACAAGGCTCGATTGGCCGAGTCTGAGAGGAAGGTTGCCCTCCTGGAGAGGCAAGTGGTGGAGCTTACCGCCGAACGCAGCGAGTTGCTGAAACAGTTGGAGGATGCCCGCGCCGTGGGGGTATCAAAGGTTGATGAACTGCTGAGGGCCCAAGCAGAGGAGCATGGCAAAGAACTTGAGGGTCTTGTGGGGGGCTATGAGTCATCGCTGGATAGCCTCCGGGGGGAGAAATGTGCAGCCGAGAATGCCCTGGCTTCCGAGCGGAAGGCATTCGAGACCCGCCTTGAGGAAGTCCGCGCCGAGAGAGAAGAGACTGCGCGGGTGGCTGCTGAGGAGTTAGCTGTCCAGCGGAGTCGCTGGGCGTCGGAGATAGATGCTCTTCGGCGGGGGCACTCTGCTGCCATCAACGAGCTGAAACGTGATCATGAGGCTGTCATGAGCCGGATGGCCACGACCCATAGCCTTTCTTTGGCGGCGATGACAAAGGGACTGGAGGAGACCCTGGAGAACGAGAGGGCTCAACTCCAGTGGGAGGGGCGATGTTTCTATGAAAAGGGGTTCATCAACGGAGTGAGGCAAGTTGTTCACTTCAACCCGGAGGCTACCCGGTGTCTGGACGAGGTTCATCCAATGCGGGAGGTGGCCAATGGCGTGATCGTTGACCGGGTTCGTCCCTTGGAGAAGTGCCCGGATCGTCCTGCCGACCCAAGGGAGAGGGGTGAATCCTCAAGTGGTAAGTTAGACGTGGGGAGGATGCTGCTCGGCGTGGCGGTAAACGCTCCGAGTGCTCACACGGCTGCTACGGGCGCGTCTCCTTCTCCCCATGGTGAAAGGCCTGGTTTGGGCCTGTTTGGCGGCGACGGTGATGGGGAGGATGGATCTGGTCAAGCTGGAGGGGATGCCCCTCCGAAAGACTCCGTGACGGCAGATTCCCCGACTGAGGACTACCTTGTCGACGAGCCTGTGTTGACGCCGGGGGGTGTGTAACTGCTGTATGATGTAAACACTTGTAACCCCCCCCTGATGTAATGATTTTTGTGTTCCTTGCCTTCCTCTGTGTAATATGATAAATTTGTACATAACACTTATTTACATGAAAAGTATCGTTAGTGTCGGTGTTTGGTGTCATTTCTGCTATTTGATAGTGTTATAGCGCGTAAGGCTTATTTGTAACTCTGTCTTGAGGAGCGTTGTAGCTCGGTTGTCCGAGGCGTAGGGAGGCGTCCTTTCCCGCCTATGTGGGGGATTGAGTGCATGTTTAGTCTTTCACGGTAGAAAGAGAAAAGGCGAGAATAGGGAGAAACTGGATCTTCATTAAACTTTGAATGAAGTTTCATGAATGTTGTCGTGGAGACAAGCATTTCTTAAGTTTTGCTGTGTTCCATGAGGTAGGGAGATGATTTCCCTTCATGGTCTTGGTTTAAATTTGATTTCCCTTGTTCTTGTATGCTGGGAGTCTTGTTTCCCTGGCAGATGGTGGGGGGCCTAGCCGGAAGGGGTTGACGCCTTCAGGGAGGCTGATTCCTTCATCCTCCTGGTGGAGGGGATTGCTTGGCGGCGTTGTCCGAGGGGACTTAGCCGGAACCAGTATATGAGCTCAGTGTCCTTTGTATAGGACTTGTGTTGCGTTGCTTTCGTTTTCCTC
>QANZ01030688.1:164785-179984 GCA_003254925.1 Chamaecrista fasciculata | reverse complement strand
CTGTGAATCCACTCCGAAGCTCAAGTTAGAGAGAGTGGGAAGTGAGAGTAGTGTCTGTAGAGAGATTCATCACTTACTTTGTCCAAGGTGTTTAGTCGTGTATATGTAGTAGGAAGAAGTACAGTGTGGCAGGTGGCTGATAGTGACCTGTGCCTGTAGAGTCAGGCAAGCATCCCAAGATTTGGGGGATTGTGCCCAAGGAGATCTGAGGAGATCTGCACGGTGGGCCCATGACAGCTGGAAAGTGGGAGGGGACCCTGCAAGTCTGCTTCTGGCGTCGGGTCTGAGTGGGAGAGGACCCTGAGGGCAAAAGGGTGTATATCACTAGTCCCTCCGAAAGGTCCGGAAGGGGGTCCACGCCATCGGCTTCCGAGGGGAGATTCCGAAGGGTGATTCCGAGGGGTGTATATCACTAGTCCCTCCGAAAGGTCCGGAAGGGGGTCCACGCCATCGGCTTTCGAGGGGAGATTCCAAGGGGTGATTCCGAGGGGTGTATATCACTAGTCCCTCCGAGAGGTCCGGAAGGGGTGTCCGCGCCATCGGCTTCCAAGGGGTGTATATCACTAGGTCCGAGGGGGTGTCCGCGCCATCGGCTTCCGAGGGGTGTATATCAAATATTATTATATTGAGGTGTTGGTTGTGACACAAAATGATGTTTGTCGTTGACAAGGAATCTCAATTCTTTGCTTGAGAGGCTCACTTATGCTTTTAAAGGCTTTTGAGTTTAGAAGCATGAGATATATAAGAGATTCTCCTCTTGCATTATTTACCTCTGAAAAACCATCTAACACTTTATCTCATAACTAAATTGCCACAATTTGGAATCATCTCCCGCAACAACAGGAAAAAAGGATCATTTCATATGTCTCTCTCTCTCTTTCTCTGCCTGAATAATTAGTTCACTTCTCTCATAAATTATAATCACCTTTTTTTTTTTAATTTCCTTTTTCATTTGGCCATTCTCAACTGACAACTCTCAAATCTCAATCCTACCTGTTACTTTCTCATCGTTACGTTTTGGGTACGTCACATCCTCTGTTTTTATTAACTAACAATAAAATCATTGAGGAAATTAGTATATATATATATATATATATAAAGTTTGTACTCATTTTATCATTAATCATAAAAAAAATTGATAATTCAATCCTAAAAAATCACCAAAGTTAATAATTTGATTCATAAAAATTGAAATATATGATTTAGTCCTTAAAAAAATTTAGTCTATAAAAATGACTAAAAAGTATATTATTTCAGTAATCTTTTAAAGACTAAATTATTAGTTTACTTTTAATTATATAATACAATGGGTCAGAGATAAGGAAATAAATAGCAAACACTAACACACACAATGATATAATTATTTCTTGAAACTATAATTATTGACTAGCAGTAAAGTTAACTGAGATTAATTAATTTACCATGTGCTTAATTGATTTGTTAACTACTTGAAATGGCTTTGGACGATGATGCTCATCCATATTGAGTCTCTTGTTGAGATATTCTATTATATAAAGTATTGTTTGTTCAGTACACTAGCTATTTTATTACATGATTAATTATTATTCATATCATAGCGACTGTGGCCGTTAAAATTATTAATGTCTCCGTTGAAAGTGAATACCAATCGTGAATTTTTTGAAATAGTATGTATGTATATATCTAAAGCATTATAACGGAAGCATCTGACTTTTGGTAGTGTTAATATATATATTAATAGGCCCACCTAACTCCTCTTTATGTACATATATGTATTTTTTAATTGTTGGTACGATGAAATGGAACGTTTATTTTTTTTAATGCTATCTTTCTAATGATATGGCCTTATTATACATATATGCACTGTGATTAATCAAATTAAATTGTCCCTTCAGAAAAAGTTTGAAGAGGGGAAAAACAAATAATGGGGGGAATCTGTTGATTATCTTTTACTGCTAGCTAGCTAGCTGGAGTATAGAGGAAAAAAGCTTGTTGCATGTTTTGTGTTTGTCAGCCAAAATAAAGCTAAGAGGACAAAGCATGCATGCATATATATGGTAGATTATTGGGATTAATTAAAAACAAAATGTCATAACAATTATATAAAAGCAACTGAAAAAGCCAAAGAAACCCTGAGAATGATACAGGGATAAAGTATGATCTCCTTATAGATATATTAAGAGGAAATAGATTTAATAGAAAAGGTTAGTCATCCATAATGTGATAAAATTGTGTTGAGTCTATTATTATTCTATAACAAAGTTGTTTAATTTCCTTTTTTTTTTTCAAGGTATCCCCTAGCTCGATAGGCTAAGGACTAATCTTTCGCGGATCTTAGCTTCATTTAAGGGTCTGCCACTGACCAATTGGTTGGAGTATATATAAGGCGAGATTTGAACCACCAACACTTGCTTAAGCGACCTAGTGAACTGACCATTAGACAAATCAAACTTAATTATTTAATTTAATATTTAGGGTCTAACAATATCTTAAATAAGATTGACTCTAATAAAAAAAAATACCAAGAAACAAAACAAAATTCCTAGAGAGAGAGAGTTGGATTGTAGGGTTTGTGCAAGTATGGATGGTTTTGGAATTGCATGGTATGGTATGGGACATATATATGGCCATTATGCCATCTCTGATATCTCTCATGTGCTTCCTAATTATGTGTGTTTGTTAGCCTGTCGCTCTCATCTCTTTTCCTCTTTTATCTCTCACTTTTTCCCAACTTTTTTTTTCCTCTCTCTCTCATTCATTCTCCTTTCATTCTTTTCTCTATGTCATTCTCTCAAAACAACCATGATCAAGGTACAAATTTGGTTTACTCATTACTCAAACAAAGTACGTATGTAATTACAAGGATGATTTAAATGAAGTCTCTGAAAAGCAAGAGTTAACTCAAATTAATTAAGCATTCTGATTCATTCAGCAAAAGATCTAGCACAATTTACATGATAATCAAATAGAGAAGAGTCTAAAACTCTAAACTTTTGAAATCAAATCAAAGAATAACATTGCAAGATAATGGGCTAGACCTGGCTCATGGGCCTGCCATGAGTCCATGACTGACAAAATTGGGCCGAGAATGAGTAATATGGGTTACTGAATATATATGGGCCGCAGGGCCCATCATATAAAAGAAAGGTCAAAGTCCTATTTTGGTCTCTCATATTTGCTCAAAGTTCTGTTTTGGTCCCTTAAGTTTTTTTCATTCCACTTGGGTCCCTCATGTTTGCTCAAGGTTCCATTTTGGTCCCTCAAGTTTTTTTCGTTCCGTAGTTTGGTCCCTCATGTTTGTTCAAATTTTCGTTTTGGTCCCTTTAATTTCCAAAAGGTTCTACCATTAGGCCCTGACTCTTTTTCATCCATTTTTTCCATTAAAAAAAGGACAAAAAATTAACTTTCATCTCCAAACAATTTTGCTCTTTTATATTAAGGTCATTCTCTTTTGTAAAAGAGAAAAAATTGTTGGGAGATGAAAGTTAGTTTCTTTCCTTTTTGTTTTTAACAGAAAAAGTGGATTAATGGTGGAACTTTTTAGAAACATGAGGGACCAAAACGGAAAGAAAAAAACTTAAGGGACCAAAATGGAACTTTGAGAAAACATGAAGGATCAAAATATGACTTTAGCCTAAAAAAGAAAAGCCCATTTAGTGGACAAAACACAACGGCAGAGGCACGTGGAAGATGGATAGAGAAGAGAGGGAGTGGGTGGCTCTGCTTGGCTAGAAAATACGAAAACACAAAGAATTGTGAAGTGTGATGGATTTGAGGTTGTGAAGAAATAAATCCCTTTCAACACAAAATTGAAAACAGAAAACGAAAAGGAGAATTCATAAAAATAACAAGAAGATTAGATAATAAGCGAAGGTGTAGTCAGAAATGACAATAGCACCTTCTTCTTCTTCTTCGTCTCGCTTGCATTCTCCATTTCTTTGTTCCCCTTTTTCCCTAAAACCCTTAATCTTCTCATTTTCTCCCTCAAATTCACTCACCATTCATCGCAAACCCTCCTCTTATCCTTCTATCAGAGCCATCGACCTTGATCAAAACACGGTTCGTTTTTCTTGCTTTAATTTCTTACCTATTTCCTTCATTCTGCAACTAATTTTTTTTGGTTTTTCAATTTCTCAGGTAGTCGCTATAACTGTTGGTGTTGTGAGTGTGGCTGTCGGCATTGGCATTCCTGTGTTCTACGAATCCCAAATCGATAATGCTGTGAAGTGTTTTACTTACACTTTTTACTTTCACTGTCATTTTTTTGTTTTACTGATTAATAAATTTGTATAAGCCACATTTTCTTTGATGCAGGCTAAGAGAGAAAATACTCAGCCTTGCTTCCCATGTAATGGATCTGGAGCCCGTGAGTATTGTTTCTCTCCTTTTGTTTCTGCAATTCTTTGTGAATTTCTTATTCTTATTGTTAAAGCATTTCTGTTGCAGACTAATTTGGAATGGTTCTAATAATGTACTAACTCAGGCATTTATTGCGGAAGAAGTTTTACTTTAACATTTTAACCCAATGTCATTCATATGTATTGTCATTTGTCAATTGTCAATCAATTTTTGTTCCAATTATACTTCTCTCAATTCCAAAGTTAATATCAGGATCATAGTATGAGCTAAAGTGAATGCCAGGTTATATTATGTGATATTACACTGAGGTTAGTTCAATTTACTGTGAGAGAATTTCGTGCTTGAAGATTTTGTTGTAGTAGGCATAGGAGTCGGAAATGAAGGTCAAGTCTCGTGAGTAAGCTGCCTAAAAATTTCATGAGTCTCTCTCTTGTGAGAATTCACAACCAATTATGTCATAAACACACCGTTTCAAACTTGAAAAGAGAAACCGCAAGTGCAGTGTATAATTAAGGAAAGAACTCATTTCTTATGGGTAGAACCATTCAAATTGCATTGTCTCGGCACTAAGTCACTCCTGAGATATACTATTCATATATATACTCACTAATGGAAATATCTAAGCTTTGAAAATATTACAATTGTGTACAGAGAGATGCAGATTTTGCATGGGAACTGGAAATGTGACGGTAGAACTTGGTGGGGATGAAAAAGAGGTTTCTCGGTGCGTAAACTGTGATGGTGCTGGTTCATTTACATGCACCACTTGTCAGGGAAGTGGAATTCAACCTCGCTACCTTGACCGCAGGTATGAATATTTTGAGTAAACTTACTTCTTAGTCCTTAAATTTATCTAAACCAACGATTTAGTCCCAGATACTATAAAAAGTTAAATACATCTTTTCGTCTTTGATTTTTTTTATTAACATCAATTATTAGTCCCCAATATTTAGGGAATCTTAGTTTTGGGATAAAAATAGGTTTTCTCCATTTCTGATGTACCTGAGTCCTGACTTCTGACACTACCACGATATTAGTTTATACAAACAAGTTTACTCAGTGACTCATTTTGCGTATAAAGCATGACAACTTTTGCATCTCTTCCTGCAAACTTTATGAACTGATAAGAAACAACCTGGAATTACTGAATGAGAATTCTTTTTTTCATCAAAAGCTTATAGTTTATGTTGCAGTGAATGGTGAATATTATTGCCAACTCACTATTTTATGTTAAACAGAGAATTCAAAGATGATGACTGAGCTCAGCAAAGAACACGTGGTGGTATTTTGGATTTACTCATGAGGCTACCCACTGTACTCATTTGGTCTCTTTGTTGTATACACACTTCATAAAAATGTCAAGATTACACTCAGGTTTTCATTTGGTTTAACTGTTTATCTGTGATATAATGCCCCCTCCGTTTTGTACCCTAACTCTGTAAAATTATGGCACTGCTATAGAATGATCTTATTCAAATTCATTTTATAACTCAGAAAATATTAGATATTGTGGGGTATTTAATATTGGGCCTAAGCATCAGATGACTAACACTAATTAAATTTAGTAGCACCAATGGATTCCCTTATCGACTGATATTTGAGGGTTCATGTGTATTAACATTAAAAGAAAAACTAATATGCTGTTATGTTTAAGATTTTTTATTTTAAAATATTTATATAAATGTAATAAGAAAGAAAAAAATTTAAAAGAGCTAGATGTGTTTTGGAGGTTTGGATATATGGTGGATACTGGATACTCTCCTCCAAATATCCAAACTCAAACCCATAGAAATTCTTTACAAATTGTTTATCCTTTGATCCCAACATTTACATTTTGGACTAACTAAAATTCAAATAGCAAAATATATGGGTTCTCATAATATATAAGCAATTTAATCATTCCTAACGCTTCATCAGACAAGGTGTGCGATTTCAGGCCTTTTTTATTCTTCTCCTAATTTATTTTTTGCCAATAATATAATTTTTACACAAGATAAAAATTGGGATTGTATTTCTAATGTAACATTATATGAAGTCATACAAATAATAACTCAATGATATCGCATTTATCTTCATTAGATTTATCCTAAGCCATATTTTATAAAAACTAACAGTTATCTTCAAATCATATAAAAGCCCTTTTCTAATAAATAAAAAGACTCTTGCATCTGCATGGGTATGGTACGAGATACGGTTATGATGAATTAGGTCATGGCTCAGAGGGTTTTACGTGTTTCAATGAGGAACTCCATGCAAAATAATGAATAACAGGGAGGTTTCTATGCAATTAATCTCTGATACTTAAGTTAGTGAAAGGTGTTCTGAATAGTCAGTTTAGACCGAACCTTTATCTCAGCCGTTTATAGTCGATGCTTGATGAGAAAGGTCCTTAATTTGAGGGTTGATATCTTCCCCACTAATATTGGAGGAAGATCCCTGATTTGGGGAGTGATATCCTCTTGGCGAAATTCTAAGAAAATCTTAAATTTGGGTGTTTTAATGCTGATTATTAATCTTGGATCACGGAATATCTCAAACAGATATTCGCGATTTCTTCCTAGTTGGCGCATGCTACTTAGCGTCTTACAAGGTTGTCGTCAATCACCACAGGGCACAGGCCACAACACCATTTTTAGAGCACTCGTGCTTCATAACTCATAAATAATAAAATAAGAGTTTTTTCGGGCAAAAAAAAAAAGACAGCTTTTTCCTTTTTTTTCTTTCATCTTGATTAATATTTAGGGTAAATTATACTTTGGTACCTTGTAGTTTGAAACCTGATACTTTGGTATCCTGTGGTATTCTCCATTAACACTTTGGTATCTTTTGGGGTTATTTTGTAATTTCAACCAAAATAAATTTTGCAAAAATTACATATTAACCCTAAAACTTTTAAAAAATTTCATTTTAGTCTCTAGATAATATGTATCTAGGGATCTATTTGTAATTTTTTAAAAAATTTTTAGAGTCAATATGTAATTTTTGTAAAAATTATTATGGTTAAAATTACAAAATGGCTCCAAAGAGTACCAAAGTGTTAAGTTTCAAACCACAGGGTACCAAAGTGAAATAGAGTCAAATCACAGGATAGCAAAGTGTAATTTACCCTAATATTTATACACAAATATTAGTTATTTAACAAATGAATCAGAATATTATAGGTAAGTGACTAATAAGTGTGCTGTTTAGTGGGTCCAGCCCATCCAAATGTCCAAGTTTGATTTGTCCACCTAATCAAGATTCTGAAAACCCTACTTCAACTTCAAGCTGACACAGCGTTGAATCCTCGTTCCTTCTGAGAAGACAGAACAAGAAGAAGACTGTTTTCTGGTGCTATTCGCGGCGAGGCGGCGCCGCATCAAACGAAAACCCCTAAATCATCGGTACACTCAACAACTTGACGAAATCATCGTTTTGGAGAAAGAGTTCGAGAAATTGAGAGCTGAAATCAAAAAGCTATGTTGTACATAATCGGCCTAGGATTGGGAAACGAGCAAGATATCACATTGAAAGGCTTAGAAGCTGTGAGAAAATGCCAGAAAGTGTACATGGAAGCCTACACTTCCCTCCTTTCCTTTGGTCTCTCCACTCACGGCCTTTCTAACCTCGTTCGTACTTTTATCTCTTCCCCTTTTCTTTCAATTTCAACTTCACTTTCTTAAACTATTGCTTTTTTCACTACAGGAAAAATTATACGGTAAACCCATCATTCTTGCGGACAGAGAAATGGTTGAAGAAAAAGCCGATGAAATACTTTCAGATTCTCGCGATGCCGATGTGGCTTTCCTCGTTGTCGGGGACCCTTTTGGGTATGAAAGATGCTGAATTGTTTATTTTTGCTGCATTCTATGTTGTATTTGGTAATTGATAATACTTCATAATCATATGCTCGTTCTGCTTCTATAGTCGATGTAATATTTACCTTTTATATGTAGGGCTACAACTCATACTGACCTTGTTGTTCGAGCAAAGAAAATGGGAATTGAAGTTAAAATAGTGCACAATGCATCAGTGATGAATGCAATTGGAATCTGTGGGCTTCAATTGTATCGCTATGGAGAGACTGTTTCAATACCATTCTTTACTGAGACATGGAGACCTGATAGTTTCTATGAAAAGATTCAAAAAAATCAAATGATGGGACTGCATACACTCTGCTTATTAGGTCTGTCTATGACATGTAATCAGTTATTGTTGGATGTGAGAAGCCTTTTACCATCATAATTCCAACAAAAATTTCTGAATCTGTTTCAATACTACTATATTTATTCTCTATAATAATGCAGAACTGCAATAGTTTTATGCTAGCGTTAGAAGTAATGTAGTTAGGTAAATGCCACACACGCTTATTCTTGAATATGTTAAAACTTAGAAACCATCATGGGCTAAACATACTTCCTTTGCTTATCCAATTCCTATAAAGCGAATGCATTTTTTTTCCCTCAATTATGAATTAAAAGATCTTCCTGTCTGTTTCCTGAGAAAATGCAATCCAGATTATCTTATGCTTTTTTAACTTGGGTTGCTTTACAGATATACGTGTAAAGGAGCCCTCGCTGGAATCTTTGTGCAGGTTGGTTTTTGCCATTATTCTTGTGTTCTGAGCTATATACCATGGCATAGAGTCTGGTTTTCTTTCTTTTCTTAATATCTTCAACTTACTTTCAGAGGGAAGAAGCTCTATGAACCACCTAGATATATGACAATAAACACAGCCATTGAGCAGCTCCTGGAGATTGGGCAAGCACGTGAAGAACCTGGTTAGTTTCTTGAGCGTTTACCGATATCACTCGAGCTTTTAAAGTTGAAGTGTTGATTATATGCCTTCATATACTATTAATTGTACATTCAAAGGTTATATACAAGCTCCTACATTTGATCTGGATCCTTCTTTCTCTGCTTGCAAAAATATAATAATAAGCACTGCCAGTGCTTTTTTTAATATATATATATACATATATATCAAGCAATTTATTAATATCTTGTGGTACTCAATTTCTATCTGTATTTACTTTTGATCATGTGAGGACATATTTTTCCTCGGCCAATGTAATGTGCCTTTAGTCTTTCTATGAAGATGAAAAATGGCTTTAGCATGTAAATTTGGATCATAGAATACTTGTCTGTACTCTTTGGTAAGTAGTATTAGGTTGTTAGCAACCATTTTTCACCATACGCTATTTTTTTTCCTTTAGGTTAAAATGCACAAAACTTCTATGAAATTTAGTCATTGCGTATAAAAAACCCCATAACTTTGAAAAGGACGAAAGATCCTATAAACTTTTGATTTGTACAAATGATTCTTTTTGTTAATATTTTCATTAAAGAAATAAATATCTTTTAGCTTTTTGGTTACTAATAATCATAACAATAGTTCATTTCAAGTTTGGATCAATATAAAATGCAACAACAATCATAAATTTATAAAGAAACTTAATTTTTTGTTAATGAAAATCTTAAAAAAAAAGGTCTTTTCACAAAATAAAAATTCAAGGGGGTATAATGCATTTTAGCCTTTACTTAAATGTCCTATATGCAAATCACCAAACTTTCAAATGACTTGTTCTTCTTCTTCTTCATGTTGCAGCCTACACAGAAGATACAGAGTGTGTTGGGTTTGCTCGTTTAGGAAGTGAAGATCAGATGATAGTGGCAGGTACTATGAGTCAGCTTCGCATGATTGATTTTGGAGCACCTTTGCATTGTCTTGTCATAAATGGGAAGACCCACCCCTTGGAAGAAGAAATGCTGGATTTTTACAGGTGTAGAACCTAAGTTATTACAGCAAAACATAGTTGTCACTATTCAAAGAATTGAATGTTTCCCTTTAACTAGGGGTCCTTCTCAATGAGGTACAGTGCAGGAAATTATGCCTTTTATTTATATACGAATTTCTTAGTAATTCTAATATTTATTTGCTTTCTTCCATCCCATCAGTACTATACATTCCTAGTGTTTGATGTGGGTAAAAAATCAGAAATAAAAATCAATACTCAGAGAGCACTATATATCAAATGCTTTCCTTGAACATTTATTCAACACTGTTGATTAATAGGGGATTGAAGTCCTTTGTGTACTTGTTGAAATGAAGACAGCCATTGGTGTAGGGAAATAACATATCATAAACATCCTGACACGTTTTTGGTGCCTATGAGAGTTTCTGCACCTGGATAAAACAAATTGTCCAAGATTTAACTAGAAAATTTCATTTTTCAAATGATATTTCCTACTTCTGTAATTGCTAGTTAGGTTTGAAATGGTTCCGTAGTATTGTACAGAGACTGGAAGGAATTTTGCATTCCTAATGGCTCTTCACAGTGAGTTTGTGATTATGTAACAAAACTAGGAAGTAGGTAATAGACTAATAATTGTGCTGTGACCACAAATGACTTTGGAGGAAGGTAGATTTTTGTGAGAAGTTAGAGATTATTTTTTTTTGAAACATGGAGTTGAATAACTTTTCTGATGTGGAGGTAATCTTTATCAACAAAATTCTTTTCATACATGCATGCAACCTGATTTGAATATGGAACATTATCCTTAAAGAATTTACTCATCAATTTCTCTGGTGATGAAAACGAAAGTATAGTTGAATTATACTTGGACAAAAGAAACGATATAAAATGATAAAGAGGGAGGCTGATGCCTGATGGGAATGTTTACTTTTGCAGCAGGAATTATTGCAGAAAGTTCGGTTTGGGTTCTCATTGAGACAAATGTGGTTTTATCAACATGAAATTCCTTACTTCTTTGAAAATTAATTCCATTACAAACATCTACACACACACACGCACACCATACGTACTCCCTATTCATATTTCAGAATAGTGGACTCTGTTTGACTGACAATAATTCCATTATTCCTTATGTGACTCACTAACTACCTGGGGGGTTAGGGAAGGAAGATGGAGTCCACGTTTGAAAACATGGAAAAAAGTTTCCAAATGATTCACTTCCATCTTTGCACACACAAGACATGACACAACCTCTTCTTCTTGTTGGGACATGAATCAATCAATATATATATAATCTGAGATGAAGCTTGCATTTTTTTAATCACTATGCTTTTTGACCACCACTCTATGGCACTCATTACAGGACTATTAGTGACGAAGACATGTCTTGTTTCCCACTGCAGAATTTAGTGCTTATCCAAAACACCCACAAACACATACAAAATGGATGCTAATATTAATAGCATAGCTAATCTCTCAAGTGTGAAACTGAGTAACGTGATTATGGTCCCTCACCAAAATTGAACAAGAAGGATGAATACGGAAGGTGATGATGAAAGTCAACACTGTTGGAGTTTCTATTCTAGTTTTGTTGCTTTTATTATGTCCACGTCCTTGTCCATCCATATCAATCTCTTTTTAATCGAAAGCTGTGTTCAACAACAACAACCCCTTTCATTCTATCTATCATACAAACCAAATCATTAAATAAATTATTCACAAAAAAAGAAAAAGAAAAACTAATCTCACCGACAACATACAAACACGAATACAACCATAAACTCGATGGGTACACTTGGATGTCTTGTCAGACAATGCACAATTAATATAACTGATATATCATTACAAAAATACACCTTCTCCAGTCACCAGTCTATTCAAATAAACTTACAAAAGAAAAGAAACTAGACAGTTAATAATTAAGCAAGAAATCAAAATAATATCTACATGTATAAATATTTAAGAGTGTATGTAGTAGAATCAGAATGAGATTCAGAGAAAGTGAAAATGAATGGAGGGGATTGAATAATGGAAATCAACGGTAAATATCAGACTTGGCAGTTGTATGACTGTGAACCAATTGTTGCTCCATCTCCCAACTTAGGTTTGGAGCCACACCACAATGTTCCGGCACGTATTCCTGTGACAAATGGACGGTTCAGATCAGATCCGATCATTCAGACACTTGGTGGGCCCAGCGTGATGTATCACGTGAGCCACGTGTGCCTCCCATATGTTAGCACGACAAAACCATAGAGTTGTACAGTATAGGGTAAATTTAATGTCCTATTTTATGGACCGATTCAACTTTAATATCATGTTCTTTCAAAAATGATACTTTTTTTTAGTTGCCTGCCCAGTATCTGAGGTTACTCCTCGACTAATCCAGACTCGATCCGGTCGTGCACCTAGCTATGGTGGGTGAGTCTCTCAACAAGAGCAATTGCATTCACAAGGACTCGAATACGGGACCTTGCTTAAGTGGTATCAAGTCGCTTACCACTTGGACCAACCACTTTTTGGTTCAAAAGTGACACTTTGGTACCCTATTCTTTGCACTGTTAACATTTTGGTATCTTGTTATTTTAAAAGTGACATTTTAATACCCAATTCTTTGCACCGTTAACACTTTGGTACCATGTTCTATGGACCGATTTTACTTTGGTACCCCGTTTTTACTCATAGAACAGGGTACCAAAGTGAAATTGGTCCATAGAACAGGGTATCAAAGTGAAACCGGTCCATAGAACAGGATACCAAAATGTTAACGATGCAAATAACATAATAACCAAAATGTCACTTTTAAAAGATTAGGATACCAAAGTGAAATTGATCCATAGAATAAGATATCAAAATGTCACTTTTGAAAGAACATACAACAGATTAAAAGTATAATTTATTCTATTATAAAATTGTAATTGGAAGTTTAGTACCTCAAGCTTAGACATGAGGTCGTGGGCAGTTTGGGCAGAGACAATAATGTGACGGGCAGCTGGAGTAACGAAGCCTTCGTCCACTGCTTTATCTATGAATGACAGCAATGAGTTGTAATACCCATCTACGTTTAGCAACCCCACCTGCATTAACATAATAATATCTCTATTTTCCTTCTTTATTTCTTTTTTAATAATTCAAAAAAGAGAAATTAATCTTACGGGTTTATCGTGAATTCCAAGTTGAGCCCAGGTAATCACTTCCAATAATTCCTCCAGAGTGCCATAACCACCTGCACAGAGAGAGAGTATAACAGAATTGTTATGAATTAGTTATAACTAACTAACGCCATCACTGAATATTCCTTTTTCTTTTGTTTTGTGTAATTGAATTGAATTTGAGAGTAAGAACCTGGCAAGGCGATAAAAGCATCGGCTTGTTTAGCCATTTCGGCTTTGCGTTGGTGCATACCCGATACTGCTCTTACTTCTCCTACTGTTTCCCCTGTTATCTGAACAATTCAAAAACCCCATTCATTCATTCATTACAATTTTGTATGTATTCATATGCTTTATTTGAAAAATAGAAACCAAGAAGAAAAGAAATACCTCTCTGGGCATGAGTGACTTTGGGATTACTCTGTAAAAAAAAACAGAGGAGAAGAAGATAAGATAATCGAAGAAGGAATGAAAGAAAGAGAGAGAGAGAGTGATGAAATTAGGGAAATATATACCCAAGGACGTGACGACCACCATCAAACACAGCTTGAGAGATGAGTCCCATCAACCCAATGCTTCCTCCTCCATATACCAAGTCAATCTTCCTCTCTACCTGTTAGATTTTCAAATAAACTTAAAAATTCAAGGGACGAAATTGAAAAAGAATAAAGAAGAAGAAGAAGAAGAAGGATGAGAAATTAGTACGAATTGTTTAGCGAGTTGAATAGCAGCGAGTTGGTAGCTAGGATTCTTGCCAGGGCTGCTACCACAGAACACACAGATGCGTCTGAACCTCGATTTCTTCATCCCACTCTCTTCATAATTCTTCTCCATCTCCATCTATCTCTTTTAATTAATTATGGAAGAAGATGCAATGAATGAATGAATGAATGAATGAAAAGACAAGAGGAACGTGTTTTTGTAAATATGTCAAACCCACTCATTCATTCATTCATTCACAAATATAACAAGAGGCTTTGATGAAAGGCACTGACCAAAAGTGAGGGAATGAGAATGATAATTGGAATTGGTATCATAATTCCCTCATTCTTCATCATTTATTTATCAACATGGACATCTCATGACATGGACCATCCTTCCTCCTTCCTTATGCTCCCACACTTGACACGTCACTACTTCTTAGTAATGCTCAACTCTTACACATTTTAATATTGGTCTCCCAGTATCCCTTAGTTGATAGGTCAAGAATTAATTTTTCACAAATTCGTGTTCTATTTCAGGATTTGCCGCTACCTAATTAATTGTTGTCTGTCAAGTATGGACACTTTATTTTGATAACGTGTCGTCGTGTCCGACACATGTACGACACCCACAAGACACATATTCATGGATTTCAGAATATAAAATTAAAATTTTGTGATTTTATCATGACAAACAATAGAAAATAATATTACATATGACATATATTATGAATATAAATTATAATTATTAAAATTTTCATCAAATTTATGGATTTTTAATTATTTTTATATATAAATATATGTCGTGTCGTGTCGTGTCATATAATTTTAAGAATTTGGCGTGTCAGTGTGTCTGTGTCCGTGTCGTGTCTCGTGTCCGTGTCAGTATTCATGCTTTATAGATTGTTGCATACACATTATACAAGACGGGATGGGATTCAAACTCCCGACCTTACTCAAACAACCCAATAAACTTGATCACTAGGCCAACTAAGCTTGGTTGCACATATACATTTTAATATTGGCTTTCATTATGATTTCTGTGAATTTTCAGCTTTAATTATTAATAGTGGATTTTGCACATGCACATGATTGGCCTCTCTCCACATTACCAACATTTTTCCTTATTTGTTTACAGGACAATTTGATATGCTTCTGTATTAATTATGTATCTGTATTCTCAAGATTTTTTTTTAAAAAAAAGTACTTAGTTAAACCATAAAGAAAAATGGAATTAATAGCTAACCTATTATTGGTTTTTTTTTTTTTTTTT
>QANZ01030688.1:96169-161096 GCA_003254925.1 Chamaecrista fasciculata | reverse complement strand
CTTTTTTTTTTTTTTTTGAGAACATACTTCTCTAGAATTTAGTTTTTCTCTCACATTCTCTCCCTTATTTTCAGTTTTTTTTTTATAATCTGTTCTTTATCATAATTTTATCTCTGGCAAATAAAATTAGTCTATGATTTGATAAAAATAGGCAGTTTCCCAATATTGGATGATTAATGATATAAAATCGTTAGTTAAATTAAATATATATATGCTTTAATTTTGTGATACCCTATAATCAAACATGTCAGAAAAGTAATAAAAAAAAATGGTAATGCTAAAAATGGGGTCAATATGTAATTTTTGTAAAATTTATTATGGTTAAAATTACAAAATAGCTCCAAAGGGTACCAAAGTGTTAATGGAGAATACCACAGGGTACCAAAGTGTCAGGTTTCAAACCACAGGGTACCAAAGTGAAATAGGGTCAAACTACAGGGTACCAAAGTGTAATTTACCCAAATTTTAAAGAAGCATGAACTCTTTGTCCCTTTACATAAAAATTCTAATGTAAATTCTGAGGTGCATTATTGCTTCTTTAAAATTCTGAGGCAAATTTGCGTTTTCAAGATAATAAGTCAAAGGGTCATTTTGGTCCTAAATATATGCCTTAATGTTCATTTGGGTCCATTATGTTTCAAAATGTTCAAATTGGTCCTAAATGTTGACAAAATAATTCATTTTGGTCCTAAATATTGGTAAAATGTTTCATTTTGGTCCCAAACTATTGAATTTGGTCATATTTCTCTCATCTCTCATTTCAAGTTTAAAGGACTTATTACGAGGAAGTCGTAGCTCTAAATTCGTCGCATTCGAATTTGAAACGAGAGAGATATGATCAACTTTACTTGTTGAACCATGAAACGAGAGGTCTACTTTTAGGACCGATTTGACCTCGTTTGCTGAAGACCCCAACTGGATAAAAAAAATATTCTTCGAGAACAATACATAGCTCTAAACTCGTCACGCTTGAACTTGAAACAAGCCATATTCAATAGTTGGACTACTTGGGACCAAAATGAAACATTTTGTAAATATTTAGGACCAATTTGAACATTTTAAAATATAATGGACCAAAATGAACATCAAAGCATACATTTAGGACCAAAATGACCCTTTAACCAAGATAATATAACAGAACAAGAAACTAGAATAAAAAACATCATTGTAAACAGAGACAGTTCAGAGGCTCCACTAGTGTTGGGGGTGAGAGTTGAGAGAGGAAACCAAGTAAATTACGTATGTGTCGTTTTCAAAAATAAATGGAACTAGAAAGGAACGTATTAAGAATATTCTATCTTTTCTTTTTTTGGTTGGTATAATTTTGCATCCTTTTCACAAAAGAAAAGATATATCTATACATTGGCGTACGTGGATCTCTTGAAATAACTAGTTTCATATATAATTGGAGCTTTCTCCTTTATATTACTTCTGTGCTCATCTCAAATAGCCTTTTTTTTTTCTTTTAATCACAAACAGAAACAAAAAAGAAAGAGAGTTTAATTAGGGACTGAAAAAGAAAAAGATAATGTCGTGATGGATCGGATGGAATCCCCTCTAGCTCTAGTTTCCATTTATGTTCTGCCTTCTGTTTTACTTTTTGAAAAGATTCATATATATGTAAACTAACAATTTATATTTTTACCTTTTTTAGACTATTTATATTTTATAGTGTAAACTAACAATTTGATCCCTAAAAATCACTGAGTTGACAACTCAATCCCTAAGAGATTAAAATATACCGTTTAGTCCATGAAAAATCAAAATAGTATACTAATTAGTCTTTTTTATGGATTAATTACCTTTTATGAACTAATTAGTATAAGTCCACTTCAATCAGTTAGAGAGATATATCATTCTTCAACCCTAAATACGTTCACTCATTCTTGATCCTTTATCAACTTAACTACTGAAGAAGTAATAGGAGATCAAATCGGATTGTACTCTTTTGCAAGTTATACTCAAGACTCTCATCAAAATTCTTTTTCATGCCCCAAGAAGGATGATCATCTACAAACTTTCAAAAATTGAAGATTTATAAAATAGATTTTAAAGAATTGAATTCTTAATCCATATATACGTTAACTTTTCTATTGAAATCAATTCTCATGTTTTAGTTTCATTAGAAATGTAAATGGTATTCTAAAAGAAAGGTAGAAATTTCTCATTTAATTGCTTGTCAAAATTAATGATCACTCAAAGTGTGTGAGTGTGTGTGTTTGTAAGTGTATTGTGGGGGGTCCAGGATTTGCCATTGAAAAAGTTAAAGAAAAGGAAAAGATAAAGAAAGATGGATGGATGAAGAGTGTGGTTTCATTCATAAATCATAAGCTGCCATTTATTTAACTTTATGAAAAAAAGATTCTGTGTGGATCACTCAGTTTTTCCACTTTTGTACAATAGTTAGTTACTAAATTCACACCATTTGTGTTTTGTACTATAAGGCTATCAATTGATTGATTCAGAATTTGCAATTGCTTTTTCAAATGTACTAATGTCAATATGCTACTAAGTTTGAAAATATATATGTACTATATATAATTCATTACCTGTTGTGTACATGCTGGATTGATAATTACTAATTAGTATCTGTTTGAAAACTTAGCATAACATTCAACAGCTAGCCTTGACAATGAATTGCTGTTCACCATTAATTATATGGCATTTCAAGGAATTAGTTAATTATAGTACAGTACTAAGTTTTAATTGTTGAACATATTAATTGTATGAGTCTGAGATGTGGTTGTTGAATTGAAGGTACAAAAAGTTTGAAGCCATGGAAGGTCGAGGCAGTTACTATGATGCAAAAGAGGGGCCCAAAAGAATGATATTACTAACTTTAATACTAATAATTACAAAGTTAAAGCAATCAACTCCAATCGTATGCTCTCTCTCTCTCTCTCTCTCTCTCTCTCTCTCTCTCTCTATATATATATATATATAAATTAATAATTTAATTATTGAAGAGTAATAAATTTTTAATTAAAACTTATTTTTAAAAATATAATTACAATTAATTTGATGATTTTGTTTAAAATATTAACTCAAATTTAACAATAAATATAATTTTTTATATTATTACTTAAGTCAATATTCTATTTTGGTCCCTGAACTACGTGGTGAATTTTGTTTTAGTCCATAAACCATATTTTTTCATTTCATTTAAGTTCTTAAATTTTTTTTTTCAATTATTCCACCGTTAGTCTCAATTGTGATTCTATTTTATTTATGTTGTTATCTCTCTCATATGTGTCATAATAATTTAATTAAGATAGAGAAAAAGAAAAAAAAACCTTTATTGTTAAAAAGTAAAATCAACTGCTAATATATTATAATTTGTAAATAAGAAGTAAAATTTTTCTTTCTCTCTCCAATCCGCTTATTAGAATATGAGGTAAGTTAATTTCATTTTGGTCATAAAATGATTTTTTGTTTTATTTTTGTCCTCAAACTTTTACATTTATTATATTCCACTTTGGTCTCGAAATTGTAATTTTATCTGGTTTTCACTATTATTCAGTCATAAATTGGAGATAGAAATCAACTATAAATTTATCTCCAATTTCTGATTAAGAATGAAAATTTTCTTTTCTTTCTTTACCACTCACTGATTATGACATATGTGAGAGATAAGTGATTCATCTCAACTGTCCAATTAAGAAATAACAATATAAATTATATGAAATCACATTTTGAAGACTAAAACGGAACAAATAAAGAAGTTTGAGGACCAAAATAGAACAAAAAATAATTGTAAGACCAAAATAAAACTTATACCATAGCTTGAAGACCAAAATGAATATTTAACCTTAAAAATTTCAATTGTTTTACTGAGTCACATAAACAATATGTGACATGTGCCGTTAATCTTTTACGAAATAAAATCAGAAGTATTCTAACTACTAACAATACAAAACACATGATATTAGAATGTACTAAACTTTTGAACCACAAGTCACTTAAATCCAAATGGGTTAAACCATAATTAGTATATATATTCTGTTTGGTGCCACGTGTAAAATAACAAAGATTTTTAATTAGAATAAAACTAAAAAAAGAAAAAGGGGATTGTTATTGTAAGTGGTTTGTGACGCATGCAAGTAAGAATTCAAAGTTGGTTATAAACCAATGGAGAGCAAAGTGGCCACAATCAATCTTATCTATTTTTGTTGGTTGTTGCCTCGTGTTTTGTATCACCTTCCATGTGTATGCATCTCTTATGAGCTTCCTGATATATGCATGCTAATTAATTATTAATTTGATAATAATATTATAATATATTAATCTACAAAAAGATATTGATGTTGCTTTCCATACTTTTTACTTTAATAATTGTGAAGAAGAAGCTGCTTTTGCATATATCTATGAAATGCATGCATGCTGGCAAAACTACTCACCATAAACAACAACACGTCTCCTCCTTCCGCCACAATTCACACACGCATTTCCTTTCACACTCTATTATTTAATTCACGAATTTCAGAAGGAATTGAATATTGAATTTGACTGCATATATATATATATATATAGATAATTGAGTGGGTTTGAATTTAGCACTGGATGTATGTTTGTTTAATTAAAGTTTAATTGATGTGTACATATTGATCATGATGCCTTAATTAATAGACATGATGAAAAGGATGGTTATGGTTTGGTTTGGGTACGGTCAACTTTTGACTGGCCTTTAATTCTCTAATTAACTTTGAATTAATAAATTATATATATGGGATTGATCATATATATATATATATATGTATATATGATAATGAGGGTTATTGAGTCATGAAAATAGAATAGAATAGAATATTTCCAAAATTGATCGTTTAATTAGAAGCTTTAAGAAGAAACGAAAACAACTAAACCTAACCTAACGACCTAACCTAACCATGAACCTGTGTCAATCACTAATTAAGGATTGAGTTTATTGAGGAATTATATTGAAGATCGAGGAGTTTATTAGTTGATGGTTGATAGTAATATGGTCCTATAAGTGGGAGACAAATTAAAAGTAACTAAACATATACTCATATTTGTAGCCTATTAATGCCTATTGCCCTATCATACTATACGTATATACCCTAATCATCGTATCATATATTATTAGTTTCGCGTGTCATGTAAATATTATTTTAAATTTTAGGATCATTAAAAAATTTAATCATTCAAATTTTATTTTGTATAAAAAAATAAAGTTATTTAAGCAAACATGCATAAGAAATATTTGTTTTATTAAACATGTTTTATTTGTTTCAAAATATAAAAATAAATTGAAAATAATTTAAGAATGAACGATTAAAGGGGATTGGATCCTCTAGAGTTCTTTTTCATGCATTTCTTGTAGAGTTAGAGAAAAAAATACGAATTTCATGAAATAAAAATATATAAGATCCACATTTTCTTTTTCTCTCTCTTATTTTCTCTTCCTTTATCTCTCTAACTCTACCAGAATGTAAAGAAAAAAAACTTTAAAAAATCCATATTAAAGAGATAAGAATGGGAGCGAGTGTCAGACATGGAAGGAAGGGCCCACAGCCAATATAGTAGTGGCCATTGCTTCCTTTCCTTCTGTCAAATAATTACGAAATTATCAAGCTCTTGAATAAAGAGTATAAAATTATGAACGAAGAAGATAGTTTTTGGTCTTTATTTTTAATATGCTTTAACAGGAAAAAAATCAATTTTTTGACGTATTCAAAATAATCATAAGATTCATTTTTTTTTTTAAAGAACTTAAATCTCTATATCCTTAAAATATAAGTTTGCATCAAGATAAGAATTTTTTTTAGAAAAAATAAAGCAAATTGATAATTTAATCACCAAAAGATTATGAATTTTCTTAATTTAGTCCTCAAAAGATGAAATTATAAAATATAACCAATGAAAGATGTAACTAAAATCAATATGTTCACTATATTAAGATATTAATTTGAATTTAATAGTTAATATACTTTTTTAATATAAATTGTTAAGTATAATATCAACAAAATTTAAAATCCCTCTAGATTACTCATTTTTCATTCAATTTTAGTTGATATCTTCAACATAAAAGACTGAATTAATTGTAACCGTATATCTTGAAGACGGTCTTCTGAAGATCAATTGAAAAATCTATAATCTTTTAGGGATTAAAATATTAATTTACTCTAATATTTAAAATTCAAGCAAAGTTTGAGAGCTTCTATGTTTCATAAAAAAATTCTATCAAGTGGTATTAGAGTTTTAGGTCATGAGTCTGTGAGATAGAGTAACACATCTCTCATATGTTGAGATGATGTTGCTATAAAGAATTATGCTAGTGGGAAGAACGAATGCTCGCCATTACTTCAAAAATTTGATATTTGTGTTGAATAATATCAAATTTCTGAAGCACCATCTCTCACTAGCTCACAGAATTATTATTATTAATGTCAGTAATTTAAAAATAACTAGCCCATTGTTACATTGTATAAATCTAATTATTCCTAACAATTCTTCTCTTAAATTAAAAATTCAGTTTAATTGCATAAATCTTCAACTTTTTCATGGATCATTTATTCATCTCTTCAAAAATATCAAATCTTGTGCGCTCTTTCACACTCTCGGGACCTAAAGCTTTGGGATTTTAGAAGAGGAACTCGTCCTTATTATTCAATTAGTAAATTCCTTATTATATAGGGAAGTAGATATGAAATCATGAATTTAAAATATCTAAAAAAATTTAATAAATATTTTAAAAATCAATCATAAATCTGAGACATATCTCAAATATATTGTGAGAATAAAAAAAATATAATTTAAATATTTATTACGTTATTGGGATACATACACACACGGACATCTTTTATTTTTGGCCAAAAAAACACGGACATCCTTGATAATAATTATACAAAATGAATGCTTTGGAACCAATCATAATCAGCATCGTCATCCACTCATGAAGAAAATCCACCAATCCCCATCTTACAGCTAGATCTCTGAATTCCGTGATATCATGACGTTCCGTTTTGTTTATTAGGTTTAATCCTATTCCAGTATTCCTAATCCTCATTAACAATTAAGGGATTCGTCTCCGTGCGTGTCACGTGAGTGAGTGTTTTCGTCATTAATGACTTCATCATGTTCATGACTTGTCGCTTTCATTTTCAAAGTTGGAAGTTTCGTCGTTTGAGTGAGATAAAAATGTGAGGAAGAAAGAGGATTTTTGTAACTGAAATGCTGGGTTCGACCAACCTTTATTCTAATTCTTTTTACATGTATCTACCAAAGACAATCCTATTTGAGATACACTGGAATACTAGATGTGAACACCTATTTCAATAGAAATTCTGCTAGACTGCATTGATAACTTTATTCTAATTTTGAACATTATGTGTAACACACATAATAACTCTTGCTTTACTTCACTTCTGGCAAGGAATCTCTTCCTATACCATACTCTATATGTTCATTTCTTATAATAATATTCAACTTTTAAAAAAGGTTTAGTATGATCTATACTCCTGGTCTTGTAGGATCATCTATATCATAAGGTATTATTTACAACCTTGTATTGATTAAAGTATATTTGTTAATTGGTCCTGAAAGATGCTTCCTTGGACACTAAGTGGAAATCTACATTAAGGATGTTGATGAATTTGAATATGGATTGAGGGAGCATGAGTATCACCGACTGCGAGGTGACCAGAGTGTACTATACGCGTTATTCAATTCTCTCATTATCTCATATATATTCTGTCATTTTGTATTCCTATAGCTTCATATACATTGGATTGGAACCACCTTGTCCTTGTCACTACCCCACGTCTCTTTATTTCTTTCTCCTTTCTCTGAATCTTCTACATCACAATCCTTGCTACTCATACCTCCAACCACTTCATCCATTCTACTTATTACATGAACTACATATATATATATATATATATATATAAGATACATGTGCACACCCACCGCCTCAATTTTGTTATTTCTTCATTCATGTTTTGCTCTCATAACTCTAATGGTATGTTTGGAATGAAATTAGGAAGGAAAAAAAATATTAGTAAGAAAATTTTACAATTAAGATATCTTTTATTTGAAAAGTTGAAAATAAAATGAAAAAAATAAGACTTCTTCACAAATTTAGAATACCTTAAACTTAAATATTTAAGAAGAAATATTACTACCTGAACAAGAATAAAGAATATATAAAAAGATTTATGTATTTTCGTCATTTTCCTTCTCTTTCCATCTCTTCATTTTAATGATCAATTTTGTTAATAAAATATTATGATATATCCAACATATACTTTTTAACTTCAATTACGAACTATATCTTTCTAAACAAAATATTCATAATTATTATGAACATGTAATTCGTCAGATGTAAATATAAACTAATTTAACAAATTCAATTTATTACACCAATTAAATGGACTAAATTTCTATCAAATAAAATTAAAGTTAAATACTCTGGTTGATATTTCATAAGGACATTTGCATACCACAATACATCAAATGGCAC
Source organism: Chamaecrista fasciculata (assembly GCA_003254925.1). Lineage (NCBI taxonomy): Eukaryota > Viridiplantae > Streptophyta > Magnoliopsida > Fabales > Fabaceae > Chamaecrista > Chamaecrista fasciculata. Next base: position 152,617 of record QANZ01030688.1, on the reverse strand, counting down.
ATAATCAATCAACAGAAAAAATTGGCCTTTTTTTTAGGTCCTTTCTCTACCAAAAAAAAATTAACAAAAGATTGACAAATTATAACAAAACATCTAGTGGACGGCTAATCATCACGCTTGAAAGGAGGACTAGATGGCTTGGCTGCTCAGGGAGTATCTATATAGTGTAAACTAACAATTTGGTCCCTAAAAGATCACCGAGCTGACAACTCGGTCCCTGAATGATTGAAATGTACAATTTAATCATTGAAAGATCAAAACAGTATACTTTTTAATCCCCAAAAGATCAAAACGTTATACTATTTATTTAGTCCATAAAAAGAACTAATTAGTATACCATTTTGATCTTTCGGGGACTAAATTATACATTTCAATCATTCAGGGACCGAGTTGTCAGCTCAGTGATCTTTCAGAGATCAAATTGTTAGTTTACTCTTCTATATAAAACAAATTTCATACACTAAATACCAATTTGCCCATTATACCCATCACATCTTAACCCAAGGCTTGCTCCCACCACATCACCACATAAAAGCTACAAACGCAAGCCTCATTTCGTCATGTCATACTAGTATTTTACATTCTCCCCATGCTCTCTTAGGGCTTGTTTGGATAATTAGAGAGGGAGAAAAGGGGAGAGGATGGGGGAGATTAATCTCATTCTACTCTCACCAATGTTTGGAAAAGTAACTCCTCTTCCAAAATACCTCAATTTGGAATTTTTAAACTTCGTAAAAGGAGGAGAATAAGGAATTAAAAGTTAATCCCTCATTTTCTTCCACTCCGGTCATCGACAAGGAGAAAGGTCTCAAACCTCTCTCCATCCCTCCTCTTCTCCTTTATCCCCAATCCAAACATACCCTTAGTTTGGTCTCACAGCCTTGTAAACTTATCCTCCAAAAACCCTTGGGGGCTAAAAAAACATATTAGGTTCAGGCGACTCTACATCCTCCCATGAACCTTGCTATTTGAAACAACCTGTCCTCCCATGAACCTTGCTATTTGAAACAACCTCTTTTCAACGGTACAATACAATTTATAATCAGAGTAAAAAATAAAAAAAGCTAGTATTACTCGGTAGCTCAAGCTATTAGTAAATAAAAGATTAAGGTAGAAATTATAAACCTAAGACCAGGATACTGGTTCTAGGAATGAAGTATATTGAATTTCCAGTAACATCCAATGTTTGCCATAAAACAATGATTTCGCAGGATGTAAAGCATCAACTAAGCAACAAGCAAATACGATTTCACACCCTAAATATCATTGGATTCCATAACAAATAATATTTCCATGCATGTTGGAAAACGATGAAGCTATGTAGTTGTTACTTCTAAAATAACACTGATATATGAAACAATTAAGAATAATTTATATTATAAGCTAACAAATCATGCTTGACACATCCATCGACCATTGCAGAGATAGGGGAAGGGAGCAGAGCGGGTAAATGCAAATTATAAGTATACAATGCCACTAAAATCAAATAATCAACTTCATAAAAAAAATGTATATGTATCAACTAAAACATTAAAAATTTAAAAAAGAAAAAAGAAAAGAGGTAAGCTGACCTCCAGCCTCCAGGAGCAACCCTTGCCACTTGGAAGTAACTGAACTATTAAAGCTATAAACGGAATGCTATCAGACGAGACTAGGGATGTTTTTATTTATCAGGTCAACTATCTGATGGAAAATTTGCTGGGCAGTGAACTTAACTAGCCCTTTGGAAATTGAACAGAAGCTGCTGATGGTACAACTCTCAAAGCTCAACTAAATGGAAGAAAAAGATATGATACAACATATTCATTTCCTCGAGAAAAATATCCCTCAGAGAAATTGAATCTACCGGCGGCCATGACTAGATGGGGGTTGTGGTCTCCTATTTGCTCTGCTATCCAATAGAGAATACTGGTTACCACCCCATTGTTGAGAGTGACCATGCTCTCTAGAACCACCGGAATTATTTCGGGGAACCCAGTTTTGGTGACCCTGTTGATGACTAGAAGCTCTAGATGAATGATAGTTCTGGCCGTGCTGGCCATGATAATGGTTGGCATATGCACCAGTAAAGGCAGGTGAATTTCCCTGCGTATTCACAAACCTGGCATTATGATCATTTTCTGATGATTGATATCCATGCCTTGCACTTCCTCCACTACCATAAGCAGCCGAAGAATGATTTCTTCCATAATGATGAGATCTAGGGTGCTCATGGTTATTTCTTCCATAAGAATTTGATTGATGATGATGATGATTGTAGGTTGTTGGTTGAGAGTAGGGCTGGTTATAACCATAATGTTGAGTAGGTACAGAAGCATAAGTTGAAACTTGTGGTGGGACTTGGGGTGGATATCCCGGGCGGGGTTCATATAATGGAGTGGCAAGCAAAGGAGGGGGGTGACCCATAGGCGCAGCATATGGATGTTGTGGCCCATTAATTGAATGGTTATATCCATTAGAGTCTACCTTCAAATGTAAAGAGTTAACAAGGAGTCGGTGCGCTGCCTCTCCCAACTGAGGACCAGAAATGGTCCCTGGAGGTATTTGCCTAAAATAGAAAAACAGCACCGTCAAAATGACAATATGCTCTACATAATCCAATAATAGACAGTCAATCAAAGAAATAAATATAATCTGAGGCTTTGATGTCGACCAACAAAGCCATACCTCCCATTATCTCCATGTCTCCGACCAGTATCTTCATGCCATAAAACAGGTTCAGGTTTCAGATCACCAACTGTTACAATCTTCAGGGGAAAAAAACAAAACATAAATATTTTGCATCTCTATTAACACAGGAAGCAAACTAAATGCGAGAACATGTTAAATTAAAACAGGCCTATCACAATTTTATAAACCTTCCCAGTTAAAAAAAAAAAAGGAGCAACTACGAAGTTTAAGCACACCTTCTTTGGATATGTAACTCCTTGGGGCGGCCGAGCAATGTGTTCATGCATATCTGGGAGTCTGTATATTGCACATCTGCACAATACGGATTGATGGGAGGGGAATTAAAACCATTAGATGTTTTCAGCAAAATCCTGGCTACAAATCATGGTCTGATAATTATATATTGACATTGAAAGGCTTACATGACTTGGTTGTCCATAATATCTTCCATGCCTCCGACAGGTGACCTGAAAATAGGAGGGCAAGGTTCTCCACCACATAGTGATATATAACCATTCATTCCACCACTGCACGTAGTAGCCCTAAATAACATCAGAAGTATTTCAAGCAGATCTTAAATTTGCCATTAACGAGAAAAAGCGAAAAACAATTATGAAGTAAACTGTGATTTTATTCATTCAAAGTAAAAAGAATTATCTAGTACTCTATTTACATGGCAAGTGTCACAGATAAGGGGTGCAATTTAATTCCACAAATTCAATGCACTTTTCACCTACAATTAGTAACCCAGCTTGTTTAAATCCACTATCATCTTGGTTACAATTAGTAACCCAGCTTGTTGCCCAGAATCAACAATCTCATCTTTACAAATTAAAGAATGCAACTTGCTTTACAACTAAAGAATCTACTAATATAATAACATGGCATAAAAAGTCAAGGGCATAGCTGCCTTACAGAATATATTACTGGTTTTCAGACAAGAGTTAGCCAAAAAGACAAATGACCCCATCTATCCAAGGGATCATTATTCTGCCATAGAAGAGTGTTCACTTCTCACTTAAAAGTCCAGTTCGTTCATCAATGAAAAGAAAAATATTCCTAACAGATATCAAGCTGAAGATTTTAGGGCTTGTCACATCATAAAATCAAAAATAAATAAGACCCTGGACTCTTGATCTGATTCCACGACTTCCAATATTAGACACAGTAATCAAAAAGACCCATTTAAATCTTTTCAAGTTCTCATAACCAAAATAAATATAGAAAATTGCCACATAACACACCTCTCTTTAGGATTGATTCGTTCCTTAACCTCTGAGCGTTCTCTGTCTGACATGTTTCTACATTTGTTGTCAAGTGTGCTTATGCATGCAGAGAGAGGATGACAAGAATTCACAAAAAGCAAGTCGAACATAATACTGTTTCGCCGTGTTTCCTCCGGCTTTTTTTGTTGCAAAGGGTATACATAATAAGGGATAAATTAAAATCACCATATCATGCAGAGAAAAATAAAATAAAGTAAGAGGGATAAGAAACAGAACTGAGCAATTAAGTGCATTTCCAACAGAGCAGAAAACAGAGCTATACCGATAACATGTGTTCAATTTTCTGAACTTCTGCAAGAAGACGTGCTTCATCAATAAAAGGCAATTTGGCAATACCCTATAAAGAGGAAAAGTAATATTACTTTCGTTGATTCCACAAGATAAGAACTCTGTCAAGGATCACTTGAACTCTTAAGCTAAAACAATCAAATAAGGGTGATTGGTATCATTAACATTTCTAATCGATTTCCTTAGACAAAAGGTGCAAGAGAACACACCTGCCAAGCAAAGCGTTTGCCATTCATGTCCACTTCAAAGTCTGACACAAAGCAATAAAATCAAAAAGGAGAACAACCTATTTAATGCATATTAAGTTCCCACTTGCAGAATAACCATCATACCAATTGGGTAAAAATCAATAATCGGAGAGTTTGGATCTGACATTAGTTTCCTATATGGCTCGGGAAGTGCATGCGAGCTGCAGATAAGTGGTTTGTATTATATGTAAGACATCATCTCAATATTGCCACATAATCACAAACAAGAATGGATAGACAGCAAACCTCGCTGCAGGAAAAACTCCCATAAGTTGATCAAATGGTTTGAATGGGATCCCCAGCTTAAAGTTTATACTTAGCTCACCAAGGCCCTTGATATCAGATGCAAATGGGGCATAATGATAAGGATAAAACCTGATTTATAAACCCACAAAAAGAAAAAAAACAAGATAAATAACCTTTAAATGTGCAAACCAAATCCAGAAAACATAAGCATCGCCATAAAGGCATATATGTGAGTAGTGTTCCCACTCACTCAAACAGGAGTACCTGAACAGGAGAAAATAGATGTAAAAAATATAGACTGGGTCTACAATCCATCACAGTTCCTCTATATGTGTTTGAGACAGTAAGTTGTTATTTCAAAATTAACCTAATAGTGTGATTTAAATCTATACAACGTTTTACCAAGTGATAAAAAGCTTATCCCAAAGTTTTACCTATTTAACACCAGGCTTTTGAGGTTGGTCACCATTAAACATGTCTATTTGGATACTGTTGGGCCCCATTCTATTACAGTATTACTACTTTTGGGTAACAGAAAAAAAACATCATCAGTTTTTAGAAAACCACCTAAACACAATTGACAAAAAATAACCTGATATAGAACACTAGAAATCAAACCCACCCCATTCCCCCACCCCCCCTTCAAAAATAAATAAATGAATGCCTGAAAAAGGGGAATGGAGGACATCCATCACTCACTCAGAATTGGTTGTTTGATTTCAATGGTCTTAACTCTTAATCAAGTGAGCAAACATAAAAGGTGAGGGAAGACCAAAATACTAGTAGCAACAAGTAAAAGAAAGCCAATTGAACTTTTAGATTCAGCACTCCACTCCATATCAAATTAGAAAAGGAACTCACCATTGCCAAGAACAAACCCCTTCATAATAATAGTGCATAACCCAGCATAGGCCTTCTACGTATTTCAAGACCTAAACAACAGAGTACATTAAATAATCTAGATCTCCCTATGAAATTAGAAAATTAGTATCACTGCAATTTATTTACTTACAACATCATTCCGTATAGATTCAAGTTCCTCTGGAGAATTAGTAGCAAATTTTTCCTCATAATACCTCTCTTTCCAGCCTGGCTCCCCCAACTTAATCTGTTAAATCTAGATATATTAGATAACAAGTGAAACAAAATCACAACAACTTAACAATGAAGAATTTACAATATACAAAGAATGACTGCAAGCATTGTATGTGAACCAACGTCTTTCTCCTCAAAACTGAAAGCTATATCCAAGAAAAACATGATGAAGAAATGCAAAAGAATACACAAGATAGCGTTTAGATTTTTTAAATGCCACATAACATTAACAAATTGCACATACATTATCAAGACAGGAAAAAAAATCTTACAAAAGGAATCTATGATTCAACCAACTAATGTGGACAAAGTAAACTGCATAAGGTTACATGACAAGAATACCTAAATTCAAAACCATACTTTTAAAATTTATACCTTGTCCTCCTCTTGATTTCCTGAGTTAAATACATCAGATTTCTCACGAAGTCTCTCCTTAAGTTTAGTTTTCAATTCGTCTTTGTTATCTTGAACCTGCAAAATGCCAAAAGAAAAAAAAAATCAACAACTAAAGACAGAAGAAATGACCACCTTATAACAATATTTTTCAAAAAAGATAACAATGATTTGGTAAGGTATCAAAATGCATTTTTAACTCCTCGCCAGGCTCATACCCAGTCACAGGTTAGACCATATACTAGTTCTAGAGATTGGCTGATGGAGTCAGAACTACATTAAAATGCCTCTCCTGAAGCAGGAAAACATACATCTATTTCAAGACTACTCTCAGCTTCAACAATAGCAGCACCAATAGTTGCCCCTGAAGATAACCTGGGAACTTTACGAGGATGCCCAGAGGCCTCTTTATTATTCCTAGAAGGCTTGCCATCGATTTCAAGACCTGAGAAATCCCTTGTTGCTTGTCCAATAACGTTTCTAGCTGCCTTTGAGCCATTTGGTTGATAAGGCGAAGGTGCTGGAGCTGAAGCAAGACGAGAACCACGAAATCGTGAAACCGGAACAAGAGACTCTGGCTGAGATTGAGGCTCAGCGTCATCACCCCTTCTAGCATGTGCCTTGTCACGTTTTATTCTTTCCACTTGCCGCTGAAGATAAAATATTAAAAAATAATACAGAACGGTCACCATCTCACTTCAAATATAACCACAGCTGAAGGATCAAGTATACTAGAGCAAAAAATACTTAAAACAGAAAGCAGAAAAATGTCTAATTTTAAGAACAAGCAATAGTATATTAGTATACCTCACTGATATTGCTACCAGTAAGCAGCAAAAGTGTATATAATCTCATAACAAATGTTTTGGTTACAAGGGAAAACCATCATTTACGATCTTGCTCTTGAAATTATAGAACCATGAAAAAATATCACAAAGCATAGAATGAATAATTAACATTGACAGTAGGTAAGGATCTGACAATTCAACAAAAGTACAAAACTAACAAGAGGCCTGAAATAGATAAAATAATATAACACTCCTGATAAGTGGAAGTGTGCAGTGCAACCTTCTGAGCCTGCCACATCTTGACAAACTAATATGGAAAACTTTAGAGGCAGGGGAACACACCTGATGTAACCTTGCTCTCTTCTGGAATATTCTATCTTCATAAGATCCAACAGCCTGAATAAAATGCTCCACCCTGTGTAAACAAGGCTGAAAAAAGCACACAGAAAACAGAACAAATTAAAAAGAACATTAATAAAACTAGTGGCTCAACATGCACTAGAGTGCAGGGTATTTTTTATTTATAAATGAACACATCACTTGACAAATTTAACCCAAACTACCACTATATACCTTGCTACCATTGGATAAATAACCCCCCAATGCTCTAAATTCCTTCTTGTATACCGCCATTAGCAAGTTGATTGCACCCTAGAGAGATAAGATGAAATTCCATGAAAAAGATCAGTTACATGACCAAAGCAGCAAAAAGAACTTCACCCATCTTGGCAAGAATCATAACTCCATAAACATTGTCATCTTTTAAAACTAAACTATAATTCCAAAAATGTAAGAAAAGATTCACAAGGACCTTATACCACCATAAAAATAAAATCAACTGATAGAGTCAATCATACCTCACGAATCTCAAGTGTTGGCATATGTGGTAAAAAATCATTTCCGACAAAAAAACACATGAAGATAAAATCATCCACAATGCGTTCAAAATCAATCGCGAAAGGAGCATTTGGCATTCTAAACTCATACTCCAGATATTCCCTAAGAGTCCAAATGTTTAGAAACTGCACAATAAAGATACATATGTGAGAAATAAGGGCTGAAATATCTATAATATTATGTCACCAGTAGGATAACTACATGACACAGATTTAGAAATTTATCTAAATAGAACCTAACCTGGAATGGCTTTTTGACCACAACAGCATTGCCTTTTTCATCAAACTCTCCTGCCTTCCGTTTAGCCTTACCTTCACAATCTGCAGCCACATGACCCATCTGACCACATAAGAAGCATTTGTCTTGTCCAGGAGTAAAAACAACCTGCAATAACCCATTTACCACAAACCTAATCACTCATAAATTGTGATGACAAAACATACTGCAGCACAAATAATGATATCATTCATTTTCTACTGTCACCATATTCCAATCAATTTCTAGAAAGAAAAAAAAATCAAGAAACACAAACCTCTCTAAGAATTGAAAAATGAACTTCATGGGTAGCTAAGGCCAACATAATCAAATCTGCATCCTGTCATGTGACACAGAATTATAAGTATCAGTAAAATACCTAAAAAATAAAGACATGGTTTGAAGTATAAAATATGTTGAGTTCTCAAAAATTACAACAAATTCAAGCAAGATATAAGAGATATACCAAACCATACAGGCAATGCCGTGTATTTGGATCATAACCACTCAGATTTCTCTGAAGTCGAATATAAGACATAATCTTGTGCTCCCCTTCACCAGGTACATTTGCATCAGAAAGAATAACCTTCAGGCATACAAAGAATAATCAAATAATTAAAAGCTCCCTCCCAGTTAAGGGCACACATATGCAGCTGTCAGAAAATTTGTAAGATATTTCACCAAAAAAAGAAGAAAATTTGTAAGATATAATGAGCTTGATACCTTAATATTTTGCCAACCTGGGTCATTGTTCAACCTAAGATGAACGTAGTACTGAAGTGCAATTGACAAAACAGCCATAAATTCAGTTCCTGGTGTTATAACATTTGAATCAAAAACCTGGACCTCCTCTTTAGGAGGAAGCTTTCTGCCCTCCCTCTCAAATTCCTCCCTCAGCCTCGCTTCTTCAGCAGCCTAATATTGAATAAGAAATGAAATAAGGGGAGCCATATCATATGTAACCTTCTTTTCCAATATTTCAGGAAGAATAGTTGCACGCTTACACATTAAGAAATAAAAGATGAAGAGGCAAAAGCATTAATCACAGAAGAAGAAATCAAAGCAGGAGACACTAGCACATTCAGACGACTGTAAAGAAATGAAAGGCTATTATCTCTCATTTAAATAGATATATTATCAATATATCAACTACATCTATATGAGTCCAGGTCATGAAAAACACATGCAGAGAGTAGAGAAATACTCAATACAATTCATCACTTATCCAACAGTAGGTCAGTAGCCACTGTACAATCAAAGCTTACAAACATCAAGTAGTGCAGTACTGCAGTATGACGAGCAACTTGTAGCACATAAATATCTAAGAGTCCCAAACAAAAACGATTTGGGCAGCAACACATAAAAACTATGCAGCAATATTATTCGAAATGTCCAAACTATGCAAACTCCAGTAATCAATGTCATTATCATTATCATTTCAGAACTGCAAACAACAATATTAATAAGCTAACAGGCAGCGTATACAACTAGCATTACATACTGCTTCTGCTGCATCTTTTGCTGCTCTAAACCGTCTTGACCTCTGTTGGTTCATTTTAGCCCTTGGGGCAACACCATCTACATCGAGAACACAATGAATAAGATTCATTCACAATATGCATGACATGTCATAATATCACTATCACTAAGAACTCCAATCCAAACACATACCAATAGCCATATATAGCAGCTTCCGAGGTCGCACCATGACAAATAACCTGTCAATATAGTCAAACATGCACTGGAACACCTCGTCATAAGTGGTCGGAGATGGCTGCAAAAAAAAAAAAAAAACAATGTTGGCAAGTAAATAACAAATATATAACCTCTAGTTGGAAGCAGATTCTAACTCCAGACAATCCTAATGAAAATTAAACGCACTTGAGCATGGATAAAAAAAAGTATACATTGTCCATAAACTCGATAAACAACTCAATAAAACAAATATATTATCATTCTACTTGCTTCCGAAATCCGATAGTCAGACTAGCATCACCGCTATTTCAACAGAAATGACACTCCTACTTTAGCCTAGAAATCAAGTATGTTCTCGTCCAAATTTTGAAACAAACATAAAATTTCCTACAGTTGAGTGCTAAATATTCATAATCAAACACGCTGCTACGTAACAATGAGACGAACAATCAGCTGAAACCAAATGTAAGAGAAACGACAGAATGAGAGAACACAAGGCATTTGAGCGTACCCGATCTTCGGGGTGGAAGCAAGGGTGAATGATCCCGTTCATGTCGAGGTAGAGGTTATCATATTCGAGACCGTTAGGGTTTTTCTTACTGGTGTCGACCGGAATTTCGATGCCGTCAATGACAACGGCTTCTTCCTCGACAACGTCCACCACCACCAGAGGATACTTCTCGGCCAACCACCTATAGAAAGCAGGGACTCCCATACTGAATCCCTCGCAGCGTTCGTTCGAATTAGAGGATAAACGAAGAACGATGCACACAAATCTGTAACCTAAATGCTAAAACCTACTCGCTCGCTCGAAGAAGGAAGCGATGCAAAGAGAGAAACCAAAATATTGGCAAAGTGTTTATTCGTTTATTAAGCCCTCGGTTATGCTCGCTCTCGCTACATGATTTAGGGCACGGGACTGTAAGTGAAAAGACAATAGTACCCTCAGAAAATTAGATAATTACAGGCCTAGAAAATAGTATATACTTTGGCATGCGCCATCACGTATGTCGGTTAGATATTTATCGTTCGCATTTCGCTTTATTCAAGAATCCGTTTGGATATTTCTAATTCTTTGTTACTCCACAACATTTTTGTTTTTAAACAGAGATTCATGGACCAATATATGGTAATCAATTTGTAAGAAGTTATAATTTATAAGAGTGTGAGAAAAGAGGGAAACGAAAATCCTTGCAAATAGCTTTATTCCGATTTGATATACATTATTTAAAGTTCATCGCTCAAGATTACTTGTCCGTTATCATTCTGACTTGGTAATTGATATGTTATCGAGATTTTAAGAATTCAAGTCCCTGATATCTCAAATTAGTTGCACCACTCACAACGACTACATGTCTACTATCTGGCTTTGAGATTTTAGGGATCTACATCTCCGGAAATTCAGTAGCATATTGGTTGTCCTCCTCTATAAATACTTTAGCATAAGCTCAAAGTTAGGTTAGCTACTCATTTCTCTCTAAAGTTTCAAACACTATAATCTCTTTATAATGCATTTGGAGTCTCTTTTGCAGGGTCACCTTTGTACCATTTCAACCGAATCACTCAGTCAATCAGCCTCAACCGATCCTTCATGAACTAAGATAAATATTTAGCTCTACTTTCGTTTATCACAACTTATCTAAATTTTAATTCTAAAAAACTAATTTTATAAAATTTAAAAACGAATATATATGCCTATAAGGGTTTGGTGTAAATACAATTTAATTTGTTATAACAAAATATCTTATAATAGAAAATTGTCTTAATAAAATAATTTATCGGAAACAATTTATAAACATAATAAATAATTATAAATTTAAAATAAGTGAGGATAAAGTGTTTTCTCCTTTTGAAATGTGAATATTATGAAAATTAGAGATTGGATAGTGGCCATATTTGTTAAGATTATTTTTATAGATAAAATTATAAAGAATTAGCTTTGATAAGAAAATCCGAGTTTCGATAGAAATTGATGGAAAAATTGAGATGAACTTTTTTTTTTTTTTGTAGATGAAGAAAATGAAGAAAACAAGATGTGGCATTAGTTTGGGCCAAATGTGTTAGTTAAAGTACAAAAAAGAAGTACAAAAGAAATCAGTGGGAAATCATAACTCACTCGGGCTATTATCCTAAGCCTGCTTCTACACAATCTCTAAGGCCCACTGGCCCAGCACACAAACTATACCAAGCTTCTTCTCACAAACTAAAGTACTAATGTTGAGTCCCAAGGAAAAAAAAACATGGTGGAAAGGACAATAGAAGATTGGCATAAATTTATACAGAATGTCAATTAATATACTTTTTTAAAGAAATTTTTGTTTACTTTCGAATTAAATTTATTATGATTATGATTGGATCAAATAAAAAGTCATAAAATACCGTAAATTATTATTGAAAACAATTAAAACAAACTAAACAACTTTAACTTTACAAACTTTACATTGTATAACGAGATGGTTCGTGTTGAAAAAGATTAGGGATAGTTCTCAATTTTTTTTTATTGAGTTTCAAATGACTATACCATTTCTTAAGATTATTTTTAGGATCAACTGATAATTTAATTTCTAGAAAATTATGGAGTTAAAAATTCAGTTTTAAAAAATTAAAATATATAATTTAATTTTAAAACATTAAAAAATTATACTCGTTAATCTTTTAAAAAATGGTTAGATTATAATGCAAAGTTTGATTCTTGACATGAGATGAAATGGGTCATGAGCCAATAAAATAATGACACGTGGAAAAGTTTGTTGTATGTAACTAGTGATATAACTTCATACACAGTTTTGATTGGTTAAAAAAATTATTAATTTTTTTTTATTTTTCAGCATTATATTACATCAATGGCTATAATTATGCAACATCAGCAATTGCGTCCCAGGTGAAGAATCAAACTTTGCATCTTAGACTAACTCTTTAAAAAATTAAATGGTATGTTTTTTTAAGAAAATTACATTATTTGTTTTAATTTTTCAAGAATTAGATGTATTGAGACAATATTGTGATGTAGGTACAGGAATCAACACCATTAACAATCCACAAGTTTGATGTGACGTGCTTCTTCATATTGGCGCACAAGAGTGGCATTTAGTGGTGCTTATTGGATACTTGATTATTGACTATTAATACATGATTCATAATTGGATGTCAATGCTAAGCAAGCATCAACCAGAGTCATCTATCTATCTATGTTGGTTACAACTTATTACAAGACATGACAATCACTATAAAATAAGAAAAACTAGCGATTTACAAACACAAGATGTTCCACTTCCACACACACTTGACACTTATAAGCTTCATTGAAAATCACATATTGGGGAATGGTATATCCTGCAACTTCTAAATTCCAAAGCTTTGGCCTTTGGGGAAAGCTAAAGCCTAAAGCCATCCTTCCCATCTGAGAGCCAGCCTTTTCATGCATATTGGTCCCCAGAAATTGGTGAATGGACGTGCAGCTTTTTAGGAACCACAAGATTGAGAAAAAAGAAGACAATGCTTGTTTGATTGGTAAGGGTATCAACTTCTCAAGAATCAACTTGTGTTTTGTGAATTATGGTCACCACTCATCACTAATCTTTGCTTTTCTTTCCCCTTCACAACCCATCATGTTCTTCAAATTTAGAGGCACTCCTATATACTACTACTGCTACTTCTCCTGCTTCTTCTCACTGTGCTTCTTTCTATTTCCCAAATTACCCTCTTCTCTCTCTCTCTTTCTCTATTCTATTCTATTCTATATTTCTATTACAATTTACACCCCTCAAAAACCGTTTCCCTCGATTTCCTATTCCCAAAAATTTCCCTATTGGGTATACCTTATACCATTACCATTACCACCATGTCCATGTCTTTAACCTTTAAAATACACATAGCTTCTTCCTACTATAACAACAACAACAATCTCCATGCCACCACCAAGATAACATCAACATCCTTCACCTCCAAGATCCGACCCAAACCCATTTACAATCGCAACCCGTTTTGGCTTCGCACTTTCAAACCCAAAATGCCTTCGAATCATCGTGTTTCTTCATCTTCTCCGATGATCAAAAGCTCATTGATCGACCCTGACGGAGGGACATTGGTGGATCTCGTGGTTCCCGAAAACCTACGCAATTCCAAGACGCTCGAGGCGGAATCGTTGCCCAAAGTGAAACTCACCAAAATCGATCTCGAATGGGTTCATGTTATCAGCGAAGGATGGGCTAGCCCTTTGCGAGGGTTCATGAGGGAAGACGAGTATCTTCAGACTCTGCATTTCAATTCTCTGAGGATGAAGGATGATGGCTTCGTTGTTAACATGTCGCTTCCTATTGTTTTGGCCATCGATGACGATACGAAGGGAAGAATTGGCTCGTCTTCGAATGTCGGATTGGTTGGGCCCGACGGTGATTACGTCGCCATTCTTCGAAGGTTAGTCTTATTATTATCTATCACATTTCATCGTCTTTCTTTGATCTGGTGTTGATTGATAGCAAATTATGAAAACTCTGAAAACTGTATGGACATGCAGCTACATTTTGTGTTGAAATTCCATCATTCTAGTTGCCTAGGGTAGTGGTCTAAAAGAAAAGGAAATTGAACTGTACAAGTGTGGATTCTCCCTCACTTTTGCGTTAACGTTTATTCTTCTTCACATTTGTTTGCGTGACATTGCCATATTATTATAGATCAAGTGGAAATAAAATATTTCATTATTTGGTTCTGCCTGCCACTTGCTCGAGAATTCTGCGTTAGGTACAGCATTCACTTTTTTGAGTTAATAGTCAAAAACCAAACCCCCCCTCCCTTCTTTTCCTCTCTCACTGACTCCTATACATCTAAATGCACTCAGAACACAGCATTTCAGACAGACATTTGAGTATAATATGTAGCATTTCAAACAGAGCACCTTCCCCTGGCTAAGTTTTGTGAAGAGAGTTCTTCCACTCTGATGTAACTATATTTCTTAATGGAAATGCACTTACTGTGTACATAAAGGTTTCATAGTCTCTCTTACCATTTCCTTGACTATTTTACAGTGTTGAAATATACAAGCATAATAAGGAAGAAAGAATAGCTAGGACTTGGGGAACAACAGCTCCAGGACTACCATATGTTGAGGAGGTGATAACTCCAGCTGGCAATTGGCTCATTGGAGGAGATTTGGAAGTTCTGAAACCTATCAAATATAATGACGGCCTTGATAACTACAGGCTTTCTCCCAAACAGCTTCGCGAAGAATTCGATAAGCGGGAAGCTGATGCAGTTTTTGCCTTCCAGTTAAGAAATCCTGTGCATAATGGCCATGCCTTGCTAATGAATGATACTCGTAAGCGCCTTTTGGAGATGGGCTACAAGAATCCAATTCTATTGCTCCATCCTCTAGGAGGTTACACAAAGGCTGATGATGTGCCCTTGGATGTCAGGATGGAGCAACATAGCAAGGTGATTCCCCTGTTCTTCTCATCCTGCTTTGCCCTAAAATAATGTGCCATATGCTGTTTAATTTTTTTTTTGATCCACCTGGTCTATATGACTTCACCCCAACTAATTCAGACTCAAGCCATGTCATACATCTAGCTATGGTGGGAGAATCTCCTAAAAGAATAGTTGTATCCCCAAGGTATCGAATTTGGGACCTTACTTAAATGATATCAAGCCGTTTACCACTTAAACAAACCCGGAACTGGTATATGTTGTTCAAGTTTAAGTTTGACTATACCTAAAATAAATTTGTTTTTTCTGTTTAGCTGCAATCTATTTATTTGTGGGTACACCATGCTATCCTAGTCATATTATTGCTCTGTTTTATAAATATGATATCCGTGGAACTCTATCCCCACATCATCATGTTTTTTCTGCTCAGGTCTTAGAAGATGGAGTTCTTGACCCTGAGACTACCATAGTTGCCATATTTCCATCACCAATGCATTATGCAGGTCCAACTGAAGTTCAGTGGCATGCCAAGGCACGTATAAATGCTGGTGCCAACTTCTATATTGTAGGCCGTGATCCTGCTGGAATGGGTCACCCTACTGAGAAAAGGGATTTATATGACCCTGATCATGGGAAAAAGGTACTCAGCATGGCTCCTGGCCTTGAGAAGCTTAATATCTTGCCATTCAGAGTAAGTACTACCACACATGGCTTCATGTTTTTGTTCCTCTCTTTTCACTGTAATATCTTCATGACATTGCTTTCCTCCATATTCAGCATGTATGGTTCTCGCAGTTGATAACTCCCTCATACTTTTATTGGTGATTCCGTCATATTTTAGTTAGCTGTTTATTTTTCAATTGTAGATGGATTATCATTAAGAACATTTTTCTTTTCCAGGAATGGCCGCTCTATAAAACAAACATCTGAGTAGTTTTCTAACTTCTTGCATCTTCATGCACTCAACTAGGAAATCCTATTTTTTGTATTTTGTTTAAATTAATATTTTTCTAGCAGACCACATACTAATGCTTACCTTGTATCCTCTTCTTTAAATTGGTAAATCCTGGAAATATGTTGTTAATATACTATGACTAATCAAAATAATACATCCACGAAATAACATATAATTGCCTTGTTCGTTTCATAATGTACTTTCATAGACTTTTTATATCTTACCAGCAATACCCTGAATTGTATGTTTCAATTTATACCCATATAAAGCCTGCTTATGTCTCCTGAGATTGTGACGGATTTATAGTTACATTTATGTGGCTTTATAAATTGTCTTACCATCTTGTGTCTGGCTACAGTTAATCTCTATAGGGCCCCCTCGTTTTGCTTATACCAACTCTTAAACAGGGAGACAAGATGATGACTTTTGCAATATATGGTATTTTTGTCATGGCAGGTGGCAGCATATGACACAAAAGTAAAGAAGATGGCATTTTTTGATCCTTCCCGTTCTGAAGATTTCCTCTTCATATCTGGAACCAAGGTATTTATATTCACTGTAACTCAATTAATAAAAGACTCCATAGACCTGACATGTTGAATTTTGAACCTCACTTATGTTTTAGCCAGCTATATCTATCTATATCTATATCTATATCTATATCTATATCTATATCTATACTATATTATATGTGTGAGGGTGCTTTTGGTTGGTCAAAAATAATTAAATTAAAAATTAAAAAAACAAGAAATAAACATGTGGAACTTGATAATTGGCTATCTGTATAGATAATGGGAGAGAGAAAGTAGTAGATAGGATTTAAGAAAGTGAAAACTTATTATTTGGTCTTTTAATTTTCACACTTCTAATGATTTAGTCCTTGAATAATAGAAATATACTATTTAGTCACTGAATAACTACAAATGTCAAATCAAACGTTATATCAGGCACGGAAAGCCCCTAGTTATATATATATTAAGGCCACAAATTCAAGTTTCGTCACCTACTTGTTGCTTGAAGCTTGATGCAGCTTAAGCAAAAGTTATTGGAATTTGAATCAGTTAGACTTATCTTCAATGTTATATATGATAAGTATATAATTTTAAATATTCACCAGAAGATGTTGTTTCCTGTCATTTGATCTGTGACTGTAAGAAATATAAATTGAAACCAATGTTTATGGTTGTTTACAAAGTCACATAATTTCTTTGGTGGTATATGTTAACAGATGCGAGCTTATGCAAGAAGTGGGGAGAATCCACCAGATGGTTTTATGTGCCCTAGTGGATGGAAGGTTCTTGTTAAGTATTACGAAAGTTTGCAAGCTGAAGAGCCATCCCAGCAGCCTGCAGTGTTATCTACTTAGACATAAACTCAAGTTTTGCTTTCTGTTGAGTCACCGCTCACAAGTAAGAAAGATTGCTCAAAAACTACATACAACGGTTCTGTTTCGCCTACCTTCTGCCATTTTCAAGTCAGGCCTTTCACGTTCATGATTTAAATCTCAACATGCTAGCATATCTGATTTTGTTTTCTTTTGTAATCTTATTGAGTTAATCTTAAGTTTTTCTTTGAGAATCCTGAGTAAGGGAAGCTACACTGGGTTCGATGTGAAGCCGGTTGTACATCAGCATATGAAATTCTGATGATTAAATCACTCCAATGGATCTCTTTCCCTTTCTTTTAGCATTGGCAACCTGTAGCCAGAAAAGTAGATTAGTCCTTTAGGCACAATCTTATGATTAATAAAATGCAGAATGCGTGTATCCCATCTTGTAGTATTGATTCATTTCAAGTGTTTATTTTGAAGGGATGACCATTGCCTTTAGTGCCCGCCTCATTGTGAATTGGGGATGTGTGGAGAATGGATCCGTTTTTTTTTAAAAAAAAAAAAATCATAAAGTTCATTTTATGATGATCATTGGTTCACAGTTTAAATAATGAGATAAGGAAAGAAAAATAAAATGAAATAGTATGCTTTATGTATAAGCTAAGAGAGAAGTTTACAAAATTTATGAATCAACTTCAGTTCTAATTATGAAGCACTTCAATCACACTATGCAGGAATGAATAAGCACTGATTCTACAATGGTAGGCTTTTCTTGTTATAAAACTGAAAATACTGTTACCACCCCCAATGTTTAATTAAGGCCTCATTTCATTGCTCAATAATACTCTCCTTGATCAGAAACTATCACTATCTTCCCTTGTTAGTAACAGGATACAAATGGGGTTTAACAAATGATTCCATTACATATTTTCCTTACCCTTGAAAGCAGAGTAAGATTTTTGTTGAAATTCGTATGTAATCAGTAATTACACATTTACAGTAGATAGTCAAAAATCATAAGCACACAAGTCAATATAGCTTATATTTTTGGGCAAGAGAAATTTCACAATATTAAACAAAAGATGTAATATGGATACAGTCTAATGAATTGCAGCACCCCAATTCTTTTTTTTTTTTAGGGTAAAATACAAGAAAGGTACCTGTGGTTTGGCCTAATCTCACTTTTATGACGTGTAGTTTCAAAAGTTGCACATAAGGTACCTGTGTGTTTCGCCGTTAAACAGAAGCAGTACTTGTGTAATTTTCCGTTAAAGAAAGGGTTGTTTTGCTATTTTGGCCAAATTTGGGGGGCAAAAAAGTAATTCTGATGCAAGGAGAAAGAGGCTAGATCCATAGTATTTCCCGAAAACATTTAAATTCTTTCAAAACAGTCCCTAAAACTCAAAAGTTCTAGAAATAGAGATTTTTGAAAAAAATTATATTGTTGGATTCATTGAAAATAGTAGGTTCAAAATATATATTTTCCTTTTAAAAATATTATATCTATAATTTATTATTTCTTACTCAAAAGTGTCTTATAATAAAATTAAAATGAAACACGGATAAAATTTTTTTGTCAGGTTGCTCTCAAAATTTAACCACAAGCTCATAAGAACTTCTAGATTAACTACACAATTTACTTTTAAGTCAAATGCTAAGTCTAATGTCTAACATGGTACCTTGGGGTATTACAGAAACCCTCTTCGATCTGCAATTTCAACAACCCTAATTTCATCAAATCAAATTAGAAACCCTAAATCTTTGAAATTGCTTCAAAATCCACCGAGAAATTTGGAGATGATAATTCGGGTGATTTCTGATTAATGTATATCTATGTGTGTGTGTATGTGATTTCTGATTTAATTTGATGAGTGGAATTTGAAATTCGTATGAGAAATGAGGGTTTGTTGAGTTTATGGGAAGAAGCTGATGATGAAGATGAAGAGAGTGTTGGGTTTCATCGTTTAATGTTCAAAATATGAAGCTAATATGTAGTTCAAGCTTCAGCAAAACCACAGGTACCTAATGTGCAACTTTTGAAACCACAAGTACTACTTTTTCCGTAAAAAATTTAACGGAAAATTACACAAGGACTGCTTCTGTTTAACGGCGAAACATACAGGTACCTAATGTGCAACTTTTGAAACCACACGTCATAAAAGTGAGATTAGGCCAAACCACATGTACCTTTCCTGTATTTTACCCTTTTTTTATCGGCAAAAATGTTTTTGGTACCCTCAAAGTACGTGGTCATTTTCTTTTGTACCCCAAAGTTTTTTTTGGTCAATTGTATCCCGAAAATATGAGGTCAGTTTCAGTTATACCTTAGTTTTTTTTAGTCAATTATACCTCAATCTTTTCTTTTTTTGTATCCATTGTACCCCTAATATTTTTTTGTGTCAATTGTACCCCTAAATTGGGGGTATTTGGAGGTACAATTGACTTAAATGTGAAACATTTGGGGTATAATTGATTAAAAAAAATTTGGGAGTAAAATTGAAACTCACTAGATATTTTGAGGTACACTTGACCCAAAAAAAATTTTGGGTGTATGACTGAAAATGGTAGCAGATTTTGGAAGTACCAATAGTACTTTTGTCTTTTTTATTCAGGTTTAGTCACAATTAGGATTCATTAATTCTTTTTAGAAGTGTGTTATTTGAGAATTGAACTTGAGATCCTCCCAACATGGCACGGATCCCCTGCCGTATCGTACGGTGAGCACCAATAAAGGGGTGACACGTGGCAATGTTTGTCACGTATCATCCATTCATTAGCCCTCTCTGTACCGCAGGGCGTGCGGTACGACAGAGAATCCATAGCCTCCCAACATACTCAGCTTACATTATCAGTTCAACTACAACTCAAATATCACCAAGGAATAGTCCAATCAACTCTTCATGTTTTACAATGTAAGATTATCAAGTTGGTTCACAGTTCAGATCCACCAGAATTCAAAACGCCAAGAATAACAACTTCATTTTTTTTTTCCCAATTACTCTCTCTGTCCCACCTTGTCTTCCCTCTTTCTCTCAACCTACCCACTTTGATTGCAAACCTCTCACGAATTATAATCAAGAAAAGATTAAATATTTGTCTCTAGCTATCTCTCTCCCCTTTTGAATTCACTCTCCCTTGAAGCGTTAATGGCATTAAATGAAGAAGACTCAGGCTTTCTGTATGGATGATGCATGAGGGAATTAGTTAGCACTACTGTATGTTGCAATAACATTAATGAAAGGGTTATTGCTGATACTAATTCAAAGTCCACCAAATGGGGAATGAAGCTCATAACTCGGTGAAACAGGAATAATTCCAAGTGGGTAAAGAAGATATGTTATTATTAATGCAACAGAAAAGGCTTAAAAAAAGGCTTAATGACTTATGTGTGAGGCTCACCCTTTTATTTCAAATAGAAGTATTAAGAGTGTGTGGACTATAGTGTGAAAATTATTATCTAAATTAAGTGGGCCGGAGACGTTGATCAAATCTTAAAAAAGGCTTTATGACTTATGTGTGAGGCTCACACTTTTATTAGCCCATTTCTCATTATTTTATTTTTTGTATGAATCAAGTTATCTATTATTGATAGTAATGACTGATATTTTTATCAAAAACCTTTTATTTAAAGGTTAAGGATTGATCACAAAACAAAGCTTGGATTGGTGTAACAAATTGAAATCGTCCCCATTATGGGTCAGTGTTTGCTGTAAACTGTCTGATACTTTTGACTCTTTGCACTAATATGTCATAATGATACAGCACATGTTGCCTCTGTATATGTTACACTTAAGAGGTACATCCGTAGAATCCTTGGGGCAATTTGTTTATTCATGATTTTTCTTTATAGCATTAAGTGAGAGAGAAGGCATTGGTGAAGGTGGTGTATGGTGTGTTGCATTTCACTATTTCAGTCTAAGTGCCACCCCTATTTAATAGGTAGATAAATTAGGCCATTGGTTGTTGAAGTGTTGAGTTTAGAAAATGAATGCTTCGCCATGGTGGGTGGATTTAGAGCTTTTATTGGAATTCTGAAAATGTTGTGCTTAGGAAACAAGGTGACAAGCACACATTAGATAAAAAACAGAATTATAAGATGAAACATAAATTGTAAGATGCTATTATCTACCATACTAGTCTTTTGGAACAAGTTATTCTTATATCGTAAGTACTACAAATTCACATTGAGACATTAATTATCTTTGTCATTAAGGTTTTAATATGGAGAGTTAGAGTGTTCAAACTCCAAACACTATTTTTTTAGTCCATCTCTCTATTCATTTCTTTTTCTCTCCTTCAAAGGGATATGCAATAATATGTCTGACATTGAATGGAAATAGAAATATAAGAATGTATTTAAATTGAGGCTCTTCTATCCAATAGGCTAATTTTTTTAGATGAATTTTCCTCATGACTAAGTACCTCCAATTAATGTCAAAGCATTTTATGCAACATAGGTGATGATGTCAGTATTGCAGTGTTCAATCGATAATATAACACTAGTGTAAAGCCAAATTATATGATTGTCAAGACAAGAGATCATGATAAAATGTTAAGATTAAAACCTTTGGTCGAATCACTCTCTCTCTCTCTCTCATTTTATTTTTTAGGGTAAATTACATTTTGGTACCTTGTTCTATGGACTGATTTCACTTTGGTACCTTATTCTTTCAAAAGTGACACTTTGGTACCCTGTTCTTTGTACCGTTAACACTTTGGTTCTCTGTTCTTTCAAAAGTGACATTATGGTACCCTTTTCTTTATACCGTTAACACTTTAGTACCTTGTTCTATGGACCAAGTTCACTTTGGTGTCCTGTTCTTTCATGATTTGTTACATTCTTCTATCTTTTTTAGGGTACCAAAGTGTTAACAGTGCAAAGAACAGGGAACCAAAATATCACTTTTAAAAGAGCAGGGTACCAAAGTGTCACTTTTGAAAGAATATGGTACCAAAGTGGAATCAATCTATAGAACAGGGTACCAAAGTGTAATTTATCCTATTTTTTATTTTCTTTTATATGAACAGATGTGATTGTGGAGAGAGAAGAGAGATAGACTAAAAAATACTACAATATTTGAATATTCTAACTTTCCATATAGGAAAACGAGATCATAGTTGCAACAAAAAAATAACAAGGATGCCCCCATTAGCATACAATAGTTAAAGAATAGGAAATGGGGATGCTCTTTCGTTGAAAGGTACTGTCCGTATTAACAACAAAAAAATGATGGTACAAATATGGAAGGGACCCTAATAGCTAGCTAGCAGCAACAGCCTAGGCTTGTCCTTAATTTGTCCTAACAGTCCCAATTCCCACATGATTCTGTTTCTCTCTTTAATCTTATCTAAGAGCCTTAGCGAGTACCATAAATATGATGCCAAATTCTCAATATTTCTTGAAGACACTAAAGAGGTTAATGGGGTTGCGAAAATCAAGCAGAGTTGGTGGTGAAAGAGCAATGATAAAGCAAATAGTGAAGGGATGGTCAAGTTTGAGAAGGAAACAATGGTATGAAGATGATGATGATGATGAAGATGATGAAGTGACTCCATTAGATGTGCCAAAGGGTCATTTTGTTGTGTACGTGGGAGAGAAGAGAAGCAGATACATTGTGCCTATTTGGTTTCTGAATCGTCCACAGTTTCAAAAATTGCTTCATCAAGCTGCACAAGAATTTGGGTTTTCACACCAAACGGGTCTCACTATTCCTTGCCAACAACATGTTTTTGAGTCTCTCACTTCCATGCTCCGAATCCCATCATAGTAATAGGTCAATGTGCTTCAATTCCTCTAGTATTTATCCTTTTATATATATATATTAAGAAATAAACTATAACTTGGTTCTTGAAAGATATATGAGTTAATTTTTGAAAGATATATGAGTTGATAATTTAGTCTTAAAAGTTTAGTTTATATGACTTTGAAGTATTAGAAGTGTAAACTAGATTTTAAATAATTGAATTATTAACTCGTGTATCTCTTAAAAACCAGTTGATATGTTTACTCATTAATCTATTAATTTATGTAGCATGAGTTGGTGAGTATTATGTATGTATAAATTTGACCAGATTTCAGTGTCTACGTTTTTCACTTCTAAGTTGAGTTCAGATATAGGCAAGCCAATGTTTGTGCTCACTTTCTTGCTAATTTAGGTTTTGATCTGTTTTGATACCCCTTCTGATATGACCACCCTTT
Organism: Chamaecrista fasciculata; assembly: GCA_003254925.1. Classification (NCBI taxonomy): domain Eukaryota; kingdom Viridiplantae; phylum Streptophyta; class Magnoliopsida; order Fabales; family Fabaceae; genus Chamaecrista; species Chamaecrista fasciculata. The sequence goes on along the minus strand of QANZ01030688.1, from coordinate 128,851 downwards.
TTTTTTTAAGGAAAAAAAATTTTATTCAAGCTTTGAGTTTAACCAGTAATTATGAGTGTGGTAGATTCTAACTTGGATTAATAAAAACTGGCATAGCTTGGATGTGGGATGAGGATCCTCTGCCGTACCGCACGGCGTGCGGTGCGGCAGGGACCAATAGGGAAGCGCCACGTGGGCGCGCCTGCACACGTGGCGCCACGTGGCGCTCCCCTATTGGCCTCTGCCGCACCGCACGCCGTGCGGTACGGCAGAGGATCCGGTGCCTGGGTGTGGTTTGTTGCTCCTTCATCTTTGATCTTCATGGACTTGGGTGTCTTTTCCATTACTTTCCTTGTCTTCTTTTCTGATTACTTATATTAAACTTGGATTAATAAAAAGTTAAGGCCAAAGTGCAAATTTGGTCTCATATCTTTTGCTCAATTCTAAATTTGGTCCTATATTTTTTTTGTTGCATTTTTTGTCTCATATCTTTAAGTCAGGTCCCAATTTGGTTCATATCTTTTTTGTTGCAGATTTAGTCCTATATATTTGGGTCTATTGCAGAATTGGTCTTATATCTTTAAGTCAGGTACAGAAGTGGTCTTATATCTTTGTAAAAGAATCAATTAACGATTGATCATTTTGTAAAGATATAAGACCAATTCTGCAACCTAACCAAAAGATGAGACCAAAAAGATGTGGGACCAAAAGTGCAACAAAAAATATATAGGACCAAATTGGGAACTTAACAAAAAATATGGGACCAAATTTGTACTTTGACCAAAAGTTAAAACCTGCTCGATTAATGCAGCCAATAGCCATGGTTCGTTGATACTGATACGTGGCTCTGGCACAAAAATGTTCCAGGATCTCTTTTTTATTATTATTTTTATTTTAATTAAACTTTGCCCCATTCATTAATTTATTCTTTAATTCAGCCCCAATTACAATTAGTTATTCGAGACTACAACACGTGATGTGATGGCTTACCAGTAGGAGGCTCATGTTTCTTCTTTGAGATAATGGGATCGTATGGACTCTGGTCCACTCTTATGTGGGTTGGATCACATTTTATGAGATTACTGAATGTGATAATCATTCGTTCACAAACCAGAATAACCACTTGAAAAGTCTAGCATCCAATAATGCTAGTAAAGAATTCAATTGAGGTACAAATGAATCTATGAAAAACAATATATTCAAAATATCCAGTAATAGTTGATAGCCTATGTCATCGTTGTTAATTAAGTTGCAGAAACTGATGGAATTAAAGGAAGAACATATGGTTACCATGTACAAGTACAACAATTAGATACAAAAATCACCTGACATTCACGGGCATTCCCTCTCCTTAACTCCACAAATTTCATACTGTAAAATCATGAATGGGAGCATTTGCTGATACTTCTCCAAATGGCTTCCTTCCACATGCTCCTATCTCAGTGACCATTTTTTCCTTTTGATGAAAAGAATCTACTAAATCCTCGTGCTTGCGCATGTTTCTCCGGTGTAGAGGCTGAAGAAACAGAGGAGGAAGCAGACTTGGTAGGCCGGTGTCTCGGGTTCTTTGCCGGAGATATGGTAGGAAGGCTCAATTCATTATCTGATGGACATAGGCTGTTGGAAAATTGCAAGGGAGACTCCATCCCCAATCTTTGTACAAAAGCAGAAGTAACACTGTCTGTCTCATCCTGATCTAGCTCTTGCAAATTTGGGTTACTAGTAGAAGGCTCCTCTTCTGTAAACCCTTCTTCAACCTTTGGACTTCTCTCACCATACAGAGATCCATTTTTCTCCGTTTGAGGGCGTAGAGTGTTTAACTGCTTACCAAGGAGAAATATCGTTTCCTGACACTCGGCTAGCTTTTCCGCCGCAGCTGCCAAATTTCTCTCCTGCAAAGTATTCCACTTAGATTTTAAACTTATCTAACAGCAAGAACTCCTGGATTGAGATCTACATGATCGTGAATTTACTATTGTAATGAAAATACAATCTTACCTGCTTAGTCTTTTGGTCATTATCAGCTGCTGAGCTCTCGCTCCTAACAGTGTAAAACAGGAGTCAGAATAGAACTAGCTTGAGAGATTGTGACAAGATAATCAAAAGATGCAAGTGTAATAAGTTAACATAGTCAAGCAAGTCAAACATAACTTACTTTTTCACCCGAATAGACCAACATAAACACAACTACTATGGTTAACACCAGGAACATAGGATTGCATGAGGCAGAATATGCATATACTCATCAGACAAAAACATTAATACTTGATATGATATTGGATGGATAATTGGATATCTAACCTTTGCAGTTGCTCTTCTAGCTCCTTGCACTTGGCCAAAGCATTTTCATGACCCCTCTTTTCATCTTGAAGTTCATTCTCCAGTGTTTCTGTCTTGACTCGCAGAAGATTCAGCTCGGTTTCTAGCTCATGTGCACGTGTTTCAAGGGCCCGGTATGACTCTGCCATACATTTCAGCTGTGTCTCGGCCAAGCTGTTTGATCTTTCAGAAGAAGCCAATTGTGATTTAACTTCTGCTAGAAGTTGCTCAGTCTCTTGTAGTTGAGACTTTGTCATTTCAAGAATTTCAGTGCATCTTGACAGATCCACTGTTGCCTTTTCTTTCTCTTGTTTCAAGTTTTCAAACTCCTCCTTTGAGAATTGGTGTGGTGTAGCACTTGATTCATAGCCAGAGATTAGATTTCCAACATCAGGAATCTGAGGATCAGAACAAGGATTAAGATTATGGGAACAGCCGTTTTGAAATCTTTCTCCTGATGAATTGTCTTGAGCTAACTTATTTTCTGGCAGAGCAATCTTGTCTATGCAATCAGGACTGTTAGTTTCAGCTTCCGCACCCTTGTAACCAAGGACACTAAACCTGAATTCGCTTGCCTTGTCTAATACGTATGACAAATCAAGAACAAACTGCAGTAAGGTTGCTTTGTTGCATATAACTTTATTAAAAGTGTGAGAGAACTCCTCAATCTTTAGCTTCACTCCATCCCCATCAGAGGAAATGTCATGAACGGACATTGCTTCTCTACCTAGGAATAATACAAAGTTGTGAATGTTAGAAATAGCAGCTTCCAAGTCTGAAGTTATCTGCACATATTCTGTTGTTTTCTGGGATGAAGTGATTTCCTTTTCAAGATTTAAGCCTGCATCTTCAGGATTAACCTGCCTATCACAAGTGGCATCAGAAGGATGGACATCCTGGGGTATGTAACCTACAGAGTGCTGATTGGAAGTGTCACGTGCTTCTTCTAGAACATGTTTAATATCTTCAAGGATGTTCTCTATATCAGCATCCCTAGACATGGAGTTGAAAACCGTTAAAATTCTTGATTGAAGCTCAGTCAATGATGAGCCATTAACATCAGATTGGAGACCAGATGCTGAAAACACCACACCCGAAGACACCTGATTTGGAGAGGAGTTCAAATCACTCTGCTTTTCAGAGGAACCATCAATGCAAGTATTAATGTCTGATATTTTGGTGGTCACAATTTCCGTTGTTGTATTGCTAGAAGATATAGAAATAGAGGTATCTCCACTGGAATCGTTTGATAGACGAGCCAACTTTTCCACCTCCAAGAAGTCATCCATCAATTCCAACTTATTAGTGCCCTCAGATAATGCTGATTTCTCAATATTCTTTTCATGTTGGGTTTGGGATAGCTCCGACAAAGATGCTGTAGACCAAGACTCAGCACATTTTCCAACATCATCATTTCCAACTTCAGATATGGAGGTTAAGCTTGGTGCATTGCTCGCATTTTGACTATATATACTTTCACGGGTTATCTGGATGATGGATTTTGGGCATCCTTTCTGCTGGTCACTTGTCTGAAGTTGAGTTTCCAAACTCTGGAGTTTGCTCAGTGTTTTAGCACACATGCTCCTCGAGGCCTGCAATTCACTGTTACGTTTTGCCAAAGCTTCTTTCAGCATCTTCGTTTCTTCTTCCATTGCCAACAAACGCTCTGTGAGAAATTCATTCTCCTTCTGGAATTTCTGAATATTCTCCAGGGGAAACTCAGGCAATGGGGACAGATGAGGACTGGCAGGTTTGACAGGAGACCTCTTTAATCGAGTCTCTCCACAATCTCGGCCAAGATTCTCAACTTCAAGCTTCATTTGTGCAAGTGCAGCAGGGCCAGGTAACTTCTTCCGCACCAGACCACGTAATCTTTGGCACTCAGCCTCTAATTTAGCAATTTTTTTAACACCATCTATATGCTGTTTGTTAGCAGCCTCTGCAGACTTCATACTCATGTTCTTTTCTTCATTGCGAATTTCCAGCTCCTTTGAAGCGACATGAAGTTCATATTTAAGTGAATTGATTTCTCTTTCACATGATTCTATGTTGCACTTCAGCATCTCAATTTCAGCTTCAGCCTGAGCTTTTTCTTCACTAATTTTGATAATCATGTTAGAGCGCTCTTGTAAGGACCTTGAAAGAGCTCCATTTTCAGCAGCAGACCTAAGGAGTTCCTGTTCTAAGTTAGCTATCTTTGCTTCAAGCTCACCCTTAATTTTATCTAATTGCTTGGTTTTGGTGAGAGAAACTTCCTGTATTTTCTGTTCATGTTCATCCTTCAGGTTTCTTATTTGTCGCATACACTCTTTAAGAGCACCATCTAAATGTGATGCACGATCCTCAGCAGTGAGCTTCGAAAGAGTGACAGATTCTAGATGATTCTTCAACGCCAGAGCTTCTGCTTCAGCCTTTTCCCAGCCTGCATCAAGAGGAGTTTCAGTTGAAATCTAAATCAAAGAACAACAATAAGCTCTTGTTATTGTGGCAGACTTTGACCGTGAAATATTTTATGCACTGAATGATGTAAGCAGTAAATCCAAATACCTGAGACAGCTTCTTCAGCTACTTTAGCATGCTGTTTTACGAGGCTTTCCTTGGTAGTCACCTCTGAATTTGCTGCCGACAGCTTTTCATTCAATTCCTTGATCTCATCTTCCAGAGTCTGAACTTTTTCCTCACATGTCTTCACTTGATCCTCCAAACTAGTGAGATGCGCATATGACTCCACAGAAATTTGGACATAGTTAGGCTTTTTGTAGCTATCCTGTTAAGAGAAGTAAACGCGTAAGAGTAAATGAGTAAAAGCTAACAAAATCAATCACTTGTTAAATTAGGCTAACAGAACAAAGTACTGTCTCTACTGTGAAGTTAACATTGAAAGTGTAAATCCTAGAAAAACACATAGAAGTACTACATTTTGTGCTATAAAACTACAAAGGCAAAAAGTGGCAAATGTAATGTACTTTACTGCACATCCATATAGTTAAAAGAGAGGCACAAAGTGAAAATCTGCTTCATGATGTGCTAACAACGAAATTTGATTAATAAAAAAAATATATAGAAAATAGGAAACTTGCAGAACCTAATGTGGACAATAAGTAGACCGTGTGAATGGTAAATACTAAAACGAAAAACAAAACTTGATGACTAAATCACAGTCAACAATGCGAGAAAATCTCTGTAGAATCAAGACCTGATTGGCTTGAGCAGTAACACCAGCGGAATCCAATGCAGAAACTGCTTTCTCAAGGATGGCCTTGTCAGATGACTTTTTCTTCCAGGGCCACCGTCGGTCCATCTGAATCTACAAGGAAATATTAAATTGAATAGTTAAGAAGGTTCTCAAGCACTGTCAAATTCTCATACTAGAAAAGTAAATTACAGATCGTGAACCCAATTTACAGTCAATTTTGTTTATTTCACAAAACGCTAATGTCTTAATATTATGTGTATATTTCTGTTTCTCATCGATCAATGCCTGTCACAATTATTAGATTAAAAATCAAGACAGCCTCAAATTCAAGCTTCCAGCTAAGAAAGTAAACAATTTGAACAATATAAGTGACGCCACACATCACATGGCAATTGGCAACCCACCAAGACACGATGAAACGTTAATGGATTAGTGTTCTGGAAAGTGAAATGTTTATATGCTTATTATGACTAATGAAATAAATAGTGCAAGGAGCCCTCTGTTAGTTTTGCAGCTCCCTAGCACAACACGTAGGCCGCTTCTAGAGTTCATTGATTAGATCTTGAAGATCGCTATCTCGAATACTCTAGAAGTACAGGAACTAACGCTATAACCGCACAGTAAAAGATGTGAATATTATATATATATTCTGCAGGAGCTAAAACCAGTGAAAAAATGAAATGAAATAGGAAATTATACGAGAAATAGAGCGTTGCAAATGAATATGCATAACGAACCGTCATTATCGCTCAAATTAGATCCAAATTAATCAAAGACCTCCGTACTAGGAGTTTATGGTTTTTCAAAAAAAAAAAGAAAAGTACTATATATGTCACAAGACCGCTGATACAAGCGCATACACATGAACAGCAAAATCTCCGGTAAAAGACTGCATTGACAAATATAAAATCTGATGAGAAATTCTATAAAGTGTCGGGAAATGAATAGGAGAATCGAAAGTGTCTATGATTTCTTTCCAATTGAAAGAGTAGAGAAAGAAACAACTGGAAGCATCAAAAGCAGCCGAAGCAGAAACTCACCGACAAAATCATAAAAATAAGAAAAAGCCTGCAGTGAGGAAGAATCAGAAGAAACCGAAGGAGAAACAAAAAGAAGAGATGTAAGCTAAAGTGTCAGCGGAAAAAGGTGCAGAAAAATGATCAGTGAACGAAAAAAAGAAAAAGAAAATCAGACAAAGAGTAAAACACAGGATTGAGCTGTGACGAGAAAGCGTAGAAGACGGAGAAGAATATAAAGCATAAATAAAAGCGTCTTACCGGAAAAATAAATGAAGAGGCGACAGAGGCAGAGCGATAATGCGGAAGGTGCAGTTGTTGCCGCAATGGTAGTAATCGCAGTTATTGAACAATGAAGATTCCGACGACGACGACGACGACGGCGACGACGGTGGTTTCCGAGAAAAACAGAGGTCGGAGACGGAGAAGAAGAGTGAAGTGTGGTTAAGCTCAAATATCCAGAAGAACAGAATAAGGTGTCTCTCTCTCTTAAAAAGGGTTAGACGTTGTAAAAAGCTCCAAAAAGCTAAAATCCCATTTGTATTTTTTAAAAAACATAAAATAGTTTATAAAATAGTATTATTTTGATAGTACGTATTTTTGTTTACACTTCCTTGAGAGTTGAGACTGTGTAATCAATGTAGTAAATAATCGTGCCTTTAAATTAATGTAAGAGAATACAAGGAGAGGGAGGTCAAGGCTTGACTCTTCACTCTTGAATCTTGACTAGGAGAAACCAGAGAAAATTAGGGTTTTCTTTTTTAATATTGTGGCTACGGGTTATTTTTATTAAAAATATTATAAATGTTTATTTGAGTTGAGATATTTTATAATAAAAATAAAATTCTCTAAACAAAACTTATGTTTTTAAATATACAACAAGGCGCGTATAATAAAAATCTTTTGATAAACTTATCCATAAAAGAGAAAAAAGTCAATGCTTGTAACGAAATGTTTCAAAAGACATTTATAAATGTCATCCGTTAATTGGGTGGTCTCCAATATTGAGCCTCAGAGTACTCGAAAGATTAGTCATCACTCATCAAGTTTGTTCTAGTAAATGCCCCGATCATAAACAAAAAAAAAAGACATTTTTATAAATGAAATGAGATAATAAAAATTTAAAATGATTGAGTTAACACTAAACGACATAAAAATAATAATTATAATGATGACTATACAATCAGCCACCTAATTATTAAAATGGCAAAATTAAAGTAAAACTATTAATATATTTACGATAAGATTTCTCAATAAATATTTAACATGTAATAAAAATTTTATATATAATTAATCATAATAAAAAAATATTAAATATATATATTTTGTATGATCAATCACATAATACAAATAATGTAAATTAAATTTATGATTAAGAAACTTTTATAAAATGAATATAAAAAGATTTACCTAAATTGGTAAGAATAAAATATCGATTACTCTAACTAATTACATACTCTTGTCATTTATGTTATGATATTTATATATTTAGAGAATGAATTTTAGTAAAGTTATAAAATTTGTGTGCGTGTGTGAGTATGGTTTAACAATTAATATATGAGTTGGAAGGAGAAAGGCAGAGTAGTGCGTGAGTGCGTGGGAGTGGCAAGTTACAGCTAATGAAGAAGGTGTGTAGGGAAATGGATACTTAGAGTTTCTTTCTCTAGAGTTATTGTAGAGTATGAGATAGAAAGTAAGAGAAAAGAAGAGAGAAAGAGAAAATATTATTTTATATATTTTTATTTCATAAATTTCATATTTTTTCTTTTTTTTTCTTCCTTTCTCTTTCTAACTTCACAAAAATTCTACAGAAAGGAACTCTAGAGGATCCAATCCCGTGTAAAGTGTACTAGCATATAGGCGCATCAATATAATGTCATCATGCATCATGAGTTGGCTGCTTTACTAATGCCTTGTGCATAGAATAGCCACTACCCCAAATCCTCCTACATTTGTAAATCGGATCCAACCCCTTTACTCTATTTTATTCATACCTCTTTTCTCATGTCTTCTATTTTGTTTTTCTTTTTCATATCCGTTTTGGGAAAGGAATGAAGTCAATGAAGCTTTTTATTTAAAAAAAAACTGTTCACTCTCATGAAGCATCCACACTTCATTTTGAATGTGTGTTATTGTGTTAGACACGTGTCCGTATCCGACACTTGTACGACACACATACGACACATATTCATAACTTTCAGAATATAAAATCAATATTTTATAATTTTAACATGACAAACAATATAAAATAATAATATATATGACATATATTATGAATAGATATTCTAATTTTTAAAGTTTTTATTAAAATTTATAAATTTTTAATTATTTATATATATATACATGTATGCCGTGTCGTGTCGTGTGTTTTTAAGAACTTGACGTGTCAGTGTCGTGTCCCGTGTCCATCTTCATATGCACATAATTAAATTCGATATGTGTCATATATTTAATTATGATGAGAGAGTCTTTCAATATAAATAATTACATTTACAAAATCTCAAACTCAAATAAACAACTACTTATTAGTGTCAATGCAACATATGCACATAATTTTTCTTGATTAATTAGCTCTACTTCAAAATTATAAAAACTAAGGGGGCGTTTGGTACATGGATTGGAAAAATAACCCCGAGATTAGGAGCTCCGGTATTGACTAATCTTGCGTTTGGTATGCGGATTAAAAAATTAGTCCCGGGAATATTGTATTCCCAAGACTAGCATAATCCCATGAAATAGCCATTTTTTAATCCTAACCTAAGGGGCGGGATTAGTCTAATCCCATGGGATGGGATTATTCTAATCCACCTAAAATGACTAATTTACCCTTATTAAACCTAGCTAATTAAACTTTATTCTACAAACTCTTTCTATTTCTCATCTAATTTTATTTTCTTTGTCAAACATAACTAATTAACTTTTATTTTAACAATTATGTTAGTTATATTTTGAGCAGTGACTTCTTTTGGCTACTTCATTTTAAGAATTATTTTCATTATGTTTTGAAATTGTATTTTCTTGATAAATTATTAATGTTATTTAAAAGTTGTAATTATATGATAGAATTATTTTTTATGATGTAGAAACAAAGCACATTTTTTAAGGTTTTCTCATGAATTATTTTGGAGAATTTCTACATGTGATAAGTTATTATTTGAGAATAAAAGAGTCAATGACATATTTGGAAAAATATTAAACATTCCCAGGATTATCAAAGTTGAACCAAACACAAGATTGTAATATTCACGGGAATATTGTAAAATAATCTCAGAACTGTTTTAAGTTTTAACTCATCCAAACATATATTTTTATATTTTCAGGAATCATATTCCTGAAAATGTAATTTCTAAAAATAAAAAAAAAAATAATATGTGTACAAAACGACCTCTGAAAAGATAGACTATTCAAAAGAGTTCAGCCATTTATTTTCAAGTTTAACATTACTAGATTTTTTCTTTTTGTTTTTTTTTTATCCACTAGTTCTGATAGTTTATTTTAATTAACTTATATTTGATTTGAGTCGTGTATTTAATAATAATGTATATTTAAAATGTAATTAATGGCAGGAGTTTACATATTCTGAATTCATTCCATCTAATTTTAATTCAATATATGTGCATATTCATTTGTATGAATAATACTGAAATGATATTATACTTAATATTAAGATATAGAATATCATCATCAAATCTTCAACCCCTCCAATACCCACTAGCTACATGATAAAGAATTTTTAAGAGCGAAGGAGGTACAACATGCTCTAATCGAATGAAATCTAAATGATAATTGATGATTTAAAAAATTTAATATATATTGTTTGAGTCATTAGCTCATTACTTTTGGTCGAGTTTATTAAGAGTTATTTTTGCCCTCTTTAGGAGGATAAGTGATCGATATACATCCTTTTAAACTCCTAGGTGCTCAGACGCTATAGTGATCCTTCAAGACTCAATCTTAACATTTTCAGAAGGAACAAGTGATATACATCCTTTTAAACACCTAGGCGCCCAGGCGTCATAGTGATCCTCTTAGATACAATCTCATAAATCTTAGTGTACTTCCTGACACTACAGGAACAAATTACCATCAATCACATCCACCTACCATATTTCACATTTCTCTCTATAAATACATGCAACAAAATTCTAACGAAGTAGGCCATTTATCTCTCAAGAAATATTTACTCTCATCTCCTACATTCTCTAACTTGAGTTTCGAAGTGGATTCACATGGGCCTTCCCCTGTGCATTCTTCTTGCAGGTTTCAAGTTTCAAGGTCTCACGTGGTCTTCTCTAAGTAAATTCAAAGGTAAACCCTCTTAGACCAACTTTTGTATTTTCAAAAATAAAATAAGAACTCAATTACATTTATAGAGGACTATGCTGAACACAATTATTATCCGACATAGGGGAAGTCCATGTGAATTCACTTCGAAAATAGTTAATAATTAAGACATTGTATATTCGAATTTTATAATATAAATATTTTATTTTTTATATATTTTTTATTATATTTATAAACAAATATAAATGCGAACAATGAAAATAATACATACTATTTTACATTTTATCATTTTTAAATCTATGCATATAATAATAATAATATTTTTGAAAAAGAGAGAAAGAGAGAATATTATATTGCAACTCTAATAACCCCTGCCATGCCTCATGCCTATCCTCCCAGTGCCACAGCTTCTTGGTAAAGGAAGCCACGAAAGTCAACTCACTGACCCTCTTTGCTTCCTCTCTATTCATATTCTCACTTTCTCACGCTTTCTTTCTCAAACTTCTCATTTTTCTCACTTTCAATTCCACTACCCACCCCTCTTTTAATTCATTCAATCATCATATGATTTGCTTCTTCTTTCAACTCCCATCAATTCCTACTTTCAGTATTTGACACCCAAACTAATTTTAAGAACAACTTGTACGGTAAAATATTCATTTATATATGATGTTCATTGATAGAGTTATTAAGAATCATGAATACATCACCTTGATATAGTCAATACATTAGTAATTTGTGACGCTTGCATATTTCTTTGCCCTCAACACAATTTATCTATTACCAATTGCAAATTTACAATCAATCTCACCCACTATATTCTTGTGCTGGCAAAATTTTATATTATATGACTCCACCTCTTTATAGTTGATCAAAATTATTGAATTAAAAAATTAAAAAGAAAAAAGTCACTCACTACTCTAACTAGCCCATATTCATTCTTATGTAAAAAAAAAAATCACTCATATTCATTCTCATTAAGTCAAAATTTTTAATTAGTCCCAAATGTATCAGGAAATTTCGAATTGGTCTCAAACTTACTCATTTATCAATATAAAAATTTTATATAATCTTTAACTTTAAATCAATTCAAACATTATATGCATATTGGCGTGCCTAATAGTTTATATGAATGCAAGAGTTGGTATTTTACTTTACTCGTCATTCGTTTTCTTCGCCAATAATCTTCAGTAATTTATTGATGAATTAATCTAAAGAGTAATAAATAATAATTCAGTCTCTATAAAATCACCAAATTAATAATTTAATATTTAAAATATCAAAATGTATAATTTAATATTAAAATGTAAAATTTAAAATAACTGGATAACTATAAAGTATATAATTAAATTTTCAATTTTTTCCTGTATTTAAAACTTTGATCGACTTAGTTAAATTGATAAATTCTTAAATAAGTAATGAAAAATAAAATGTTTTCTTATGAATGTGAATTTCTGAACAATGAGATATATTTAAATAAGAGTCAAAATCAAACTCAAAAGGTTGATAGGACATCTATGGAGATAGTGATTCCACACAAATCCCGGATGGTATACACTACACAGTCTCTAATTTCAAGTAGAGTTGAAGGCTTTGTAGATAATTTTACTATTTGTAGGCTTGTAGGTTGTAGCCCTATTACGACGACAAATAACAGATGATGTATTAAATGATATTAATTAGCAATTTTTTTTAAAAAAAAAAAACAAAAACAAAAGTATTTCGTAGTCTTAAATTTTATATTAATTTTTAATTTTATCTGAAAACTTATTTATTATCAATTGTGTCTTTAATCTTTAAAAGATTTAAACAATATATTTTTTAATTATTTTTATAAATTAAAAAGTATATCATTTATTTCTTTCAAAGAGTAAAGAACATACACTTCAACTTTTTCCATGAACTAAACTAAATAATTTAATCTTTTAAAAATAAAATGGTGAACTCAAACAATCTTTCAAAAGATCAAATTATTAATTTAGCATATGACTCGTTCATGTATAAAAAGACAAAATTTTCTCAAAAATAAAAAATGAAAATAGAAAGCAGGCGAGAGGAGTGTGAGAAAGAGAGAGGTGGTCCCCACATAAGCATACGTATTGGCATAGCGTAGTGTTTTCAGAGTGTGGGGCCCACCTATTTTGTTAAGGGGCCCACAGAGACCAATGTGTGGTGCGTGCGAGACACGTGTCGCCAGAAAGCCACCACGTTTTGCTTACCTTATAAAATTATCCTCCACCACCACAACACTCTCACAGTCACACTGCGTCGGTACCCAATAGCCTTTATTGGCTCATTTCAACATTAAATTAAATCTTATAATCAAACAATCTACACTTATATTTGATACAATCATTTATTAAGTAATTTATACAAATAAATTAAATTAATGAAAAATATTATTTCTATTTTGATTTAAACATTTTTTTTTTGCTAAAATTATATAGATCAAATTAATAATTTGATTTATGAATTATTATTGAAATGATAACTGAGTCGTTGAAATATTAAAATATTTATTTAGTTTTTGAAAAATTAAAATAATGATCGAGGTGTACTTTTGGTCGCATAACTTTTACTCAGGTCTCAATTTGGTACCATAACTTTTTTGTTGCACTTTAATTTGATCCTACATCTTTAGAAAAGCTTGCAAATTTGGTCCCTTATTATTTCTGGTCTCATATCTTTTGATCAGGTTATAGAATTGGTCTCATATCTTTGCAAAATGTTTCACTTTCAATCCCACATGATCTAAATATATGGGACCAATTTTGCATTTAACTCAAATATAGGGGATCGATTTTGTAACCTGACCCAAAGATATGAGACCAAAAGTGCAACAGAGACCAAATATGCAACTTGAGCAAAAGATATGGAACTAAAAGTGCAACAAAAAAAGTTATAGGACCAAATTGAGACCTGAATAAAAGTTATGGGACTAAAAATACATTTTGACCTTAAAAATAAAAACACTATTCTATTTAATCCATAACAAAAATTTGTAAATATGTTATATTAAATTTTTAAGAATTAAACTGTATATTTTAAGTTTTCAAAAGTTAAATTCTCAACCTAATAATCTTTTAAAAATAAAATTATTAATTTATTCAAATTATATAAAGTATTGTTAATAGATTGTGAAGATTTTCTCTCTTTATTACCTTCGTGGGTCCTTTGTTTTTCTTGTTTTTTTTTTCATATACTTGTCATTATTTAACTTTTTTCTTTATGTTTTACAAATAAATTTTATGAAAGGCAATCTTAACTGACATACTATTGGACAAAATATAAACATATCTCTAACAGAACATTCAAACCTAAGTTCACCTAGGAGAGCTACTACCTTCTATATATTTAGAGCAAACCCCCTTTTTGGTCCCTCAATTGTTACTGAGTCGAGGAATCGGTCCCTCAATTGTGGGAAACTACAACTCAGTCCCTCAATTGTACAATCCCGTTTACGTTTTGGTCCCTCACGTTTGGTCCGTTAGTGATAGAGGTGTTAAGTGATGACGTGTCACCGTTAAATGCTTACGTGGCTGTTATCTGCTGAGTTGACATACAAATTATATATCCTACTCATTTTTCATATTACACCTAATAAAAAAGGACTTGTGTGCAACATAGTATAACATTTTAATATCAGAAACACAAAAAAAAAAACAAGGACCATTATGAAGTTTTCACACTCTCCTCTTCTTCATCTTCTTCTTCAACTTCCTTCCCAGAATCTCGGATTCCTCCTCCTCTTCAATTTCTCCTCCCATCTTCCATTAATACCATTAATTTTAGCTTTAACCCCTCTATTATTATTCAACTCACACATCTTCTACCCATAAATACCCCAATATCCCTTACAATTTTTACGGCATATTTCATTCACATTCAACAATCTTCAATAATCTTCAATAATCAACATTCAGTAATCTGATTTCTACCCAAAAACGAACTAGGCACACATCGTACCAGATCATGGACTCTGTTGTGTTGGGGCAGTGGCGTCGAACCTTCTCGTTGAATCTCATCGCGAAAACGGTGTCGTTGAAGCTCGGAAAGGAGGGTTTCAGAAGAGGAAGCTTCGAGAACGACGACAACGATGTCGTTTTGGTGTGGTAGTGGAGGAATCCTGTGGTGGTGGTGGTGTTATCGAAGGAAGCTGGACCTGTGGCGTAGGGTCTTGCGGCAATGACGAAGGATGCGTGTGGGTGTTTAGGTTTCGCTGTGAGATGATGAATGTGTGAGTTGAATAATAATAGAGGTGTTAAAGCTAAGATTAATGGTATTAATAGAAGATGGGAGGAGAAATTGAAGAGGAGGAGGAGGAATCGGGGATTCTGGGAAGGAAGTTGAAGAAGAAGATGAAGAAGAGGAGAGTGTGAAAACTTCATAATGGTCCTTTTTTTTTTTGTGTTTTTGATATTAAAATGTTATACTATGTTGCACACAAGTCCTTTTATATGAGGTGTAATATGAAAAATGAGTAGGATATATAATTTGTATGCCAACTCAGCAGATAACAGCCACATAAGCATTTAACAGTGACACGTCATCACTTAACACCTCTATCACTAACGGACCAGACGTGAGGGACCAAAACGTAAACGGGATTGTACAATTGAGGGACTGAGTTGTAGTTTCCCACAATTGAGGGACCGATTCCTCGACTCAGTAACAATTGAGGGACCAAAAAGGGGGTTTGCTCATATATTTACTACCATTCCCATCTAAAATTCTTACATCTCTAACAATATTTTTCTTTTTTGGGTAACTAAATTCATTAATGACCTCACTACATATTTTGATTTTATTTTATCGCGTGCATGCATGCATGTATATATATGTTGTTTGTTGCGAATCAATTTGTCTTTTCATGATGAAGCTCAATATGGTGCTAATGCAACTGCCAAGCATAAAGAGTACATACATCATACATATCACTTGCTTTTATTGGGATAATGCAGATTATTATTTTTCCTATGATAATGAAAAAAAAATATATAATTAATAAGGCTTGTACAACTTAGGTATTTATTTATTGTTAAATTACAGAAGAAGTAATCAAAACGAAACAATCAAAAGGGACATTTCCTGAAATAGGATGCTAACATCAGCTACATGCAAGGGTTCTGGTTGTATTGCATCACAGTCAGAAGTTGATGGATGGATAGTTATTGATTGAGTAATTGGAGTTTTAATTAATTAGCTTCATATTTAATTCGACCACTTTCTCTTTAATTGCAAATTTAGAATTTCGGTGATTACTGGGTGCCTTAATTAAATTAATTAATAATTGGTTACATGTTCCAATTCTTTTATGTCTACATTGGACACTTCCTTTTCTCTTAATTTCGACCTTTAACTTCTAAATGTCGGTTTATATATATTATTATTGCCTCAGTTCAAAATATCTATTTTTTAAGGAAATGATTAATTTACTTAAAATAAAGAAAAATATGAGATTAAAAAACTAAATTGCCCTCAATAAATTACTTTTAATTACTCTCACTAATTCAATACTTCCTCCGGTTTATAATATCAGCTGTAATTTAGTGAGTGTACACAGACCAAGAAAATGATTAATTTATCTTAAACTTAAAAAAAATAGAATAAAAAGACTATATTACCCTTATTTATTCTTTCCTATTTTCAAAGAATATTTATTATTAAGAGAGAATAGGTAGGGATAAAATTGTAAAAAAAAATTCGTGCTTTCTTGATTTTGTAAAATATCAGTTATTTTAAAACATAAAAATCTCCAAAACTATGACAGATATTGTGAACTAGAAAGAGTAATTTTGACTTTTAATAGGGTTAAAATAGTAAAAAAAAAATAATTAATATTATCTTGATTTTGTAAAACATAAGATATTTTGAGAAAAAAAATTCTCCAACAAAATAGTTATTTTGAGACTGAGGGAGTATTATTTTTCTAGACAGAATCTGAATTTCTCAACTAATTATAAGATAGAGGTTAATCATTGTAAAGTTGGAAATTATTGAAATAAACTTTATATTATATATCTCTACCAACAAATCAATTTTTTATATAATAATGCCATGAAACAATGTAAGGCACCCCAAGCACATATCCTTTTATTGTAATGTCCTCTCAACTCCCAACGATCTGGTCCCTCCATATTTTGTTTTTTCATTTGTTTTGGAAAAGCACATATATTCACAATATATATAGTATTAATTTCGTTCTCTTTTATTCCTAAAATATCATTTATTCTTTTCCCTTCACGTCTTATTCCAAATGAACTAAAAATCACCAACATGACAAGACTTGAAATAATATCTATTTCAAATACATTAAGTAGACTGCTGAACAGTTAGCTTAGATCATATTATTAATAATTATTAATATTTACTGACTCAACAAAGTTGTCTTCATCCAGGATTTTTTTTTTGTCCAACCCTTATATACTTTTTTTTATTAATCCAGAACCACTCCGAAAGCTAGCTAGTAATTAAAGTTGAGTACGTTCATTGTCATTTACAATTTAATTAAGAAAAACACGGCAATTTCTCTATTTTTAAATTAAACAATGATTCGCAGCATTATACATTATATTATATAGGGCTTGAATTGTTAATTTAATAATTTATTATTTTTCCTATTTGCGATACTATGTTGAATATTTTCGTTACCAAAATTATAGGTATTAGCCATAAAAAAGTACATCATAAAATTAAACTATTACTGAAGTTGAAAAATTATATCAAATCAAAATGAAATTGAAAGTTGAAACTAAACATTATATAACAATTATATATACAGATATATTGATACTATACACTAGCTAATCATTCAATTACATTGATTTTATCATTGAAAATACTTCATAAGAATCTAATATCGCTCCTCAATCCGCCTGATCCTGCACACACTCCTTTGGGAGTTTTGGTTCCCAAAAGAGCCTTCGATGGTTAAGCCAATAAACTGACAGAATAAGGGTCGAGTAAATGATATGTAAGATGGTTTTAATTTTTTTTAGGATCTTATTTATAGTGTATGGATGTTAGAGCCGTCAAAGTGAGCCAACCCGGCTCACTCGAGCTGGCTCGCCGTGAGCCACGACTCACGCGAGCTGGCTCACGTGAGCCAGAGACCCCAGGCGAGCCAGGTTTTGCCAACCCGGCTAACCAAGTTGGTGAGCCGGGTTGGCTCACCTAACCCACCAACTTTCAATTTTTTTTTTTTTTCATTTTTTCAATTTTTTTTATTGTTTTTTCATTTTTTAAATTAAAAATATCAATAAAACAACTCACAAAATAATAACACCCAACACCACCACTCGTTTTTTCTCTAGACAGACAGTGGAACAACGACCGTTGAGATTGGGGTTGGTCGGTTGAGTGAAGAAACGAGAAGAAATTAGGGTTGAGACTTGCGAAGAGAAAAGAACTCTCAAAGACGAAAGTGAATTATGAAATCTGAAGTGAAAATGAGCAAGAAACAAAGAGCCTAGAAGATATTTTAGGGTTATAATTTTTAATTTAAATTTTTTTTTTTTAGAAAAAGGTGGGTTGACTCACTAACTCACCAGCTTACTCGAGCTAGCCCACCACGAGCCATGAGTTAAGTGAGTCAACCCACTCGAGCTAAAATTTTTTGCGAGCCAGATTTTCGCAACCCGACTCGCCAATTTTGGTGGGTTAAACGAGTCAGCCCATCGGGTTTAACTCGTTTTGACGGCTCTAATGGATGTGGGGATTATGGGATATAGATGGTCCCTACCTATATCGTTTCGTTAGTGGACAGGAGATAATACTGTTTAACCGTCTTAATAGTGACATCCTAGTGCCAAAGTCGAGACTCGAGTGCATAGTAGGTCTGGTTAAACCCTGCACACACTCTGGAATCCTTATTGTTGATTACTTTTACGGTGTTCCATTACAAATAATCTAAAAAATTAAAAATATGTTAATAATAAAAAAAGAAGAGAATCCTCAACAAAGTTTCCAAAAGAAAAGAATAAGATGCTATGTGTGGAGTGTGATGGCGAGCGCTATAGTGACAAAAGAATGAAAGAATATGCCAGCTAGAATGATGGGTTAATGAATCAATTAATATTTCTTTCTATAATTTTCCGTATGATTTCTCTTAATTTCTTTTATTCTCCAATTAATATTGCTATTTTCCGTATTCGCATTCAGAATTCTCAATAATTCCCAAGTCCAGGAATTTATAACTTATTCCTTAACTAAATCCAGAAATTGAAATAAACTGCCACTATTATTAATTCTCACGAATTATTTTAGAAGGCCACACGAATGTGTATAAGATATTTCATTACTCATAAGTTATAGGCCAAAATATCAAATTAGTACCTTATGTATGGGGTGGATTTCAAATTAGTCCCTCATGTTTCATTTGTTTCAGATTGATCCAACATATTTCTATAATTTTTCAAACTAGTTTCAAACCGACTTTTGAGACACAATTTGACATTATTTTCTAATTTTTTTTAACTAACCAGAGAGAAATAACTATTCAAGAGTTGACATATAATAATTTCAAACTCGTCGCATTCAAACTTGAAACGAGATAGATATGACTAATTTTGCTTGTTTTGACCGTGAAACAAGTTACCCACTTTCGGGGACTTGATTTGATCTCGTTTGTTGACAATTCTAAAGTACTCGTCAAAAAACGAGGGATATAACCATATTTAGTATTTTTTAAACCCGTTTGAGAAATTATGAAAACATGTAAGATCAATCTAAAATAAATGAAACATAAATGACCAATTTGAAGTCCACCCCATATATAAGGGACCAATTTGAAGTTTTGGCCTAAGTTATATATATAGATACGTGAAATTGACAAGCACTTGCTTTCGATATGATACGCACATGTAAAAAGTATGAAACACAAACCACGTCGTCCCTTCCATATATTTATTTAATTTTCCATTTTTAGTTATTTCATCCAGCAAATGAATTAAAGTCTATTCTTTTTTCCCGAACTAATTATATGTAGTGTCTACTGTAGGCAATGTTATAGTGGGAAATGGGAATACAATGATGGGCAAAAGGAAGAAGCATTTTTATATGATAATAATAGTATGAATAATAACGATATTGGTGTGTGGGAAGGGAAATTTCAAGCTTTGCTTTGTTGATACGAAAGGTGTTATATTATAGCATATTATATAATAATGGTTAAAGTGTAAATTTGATCCTATAACTTTTGCTCAGATCTTATTTTGATCCCATAACTTTTTTTGTTGTACTATTAGTCTCATATCATTTGCTCAGGTTGTAAATTTGGTCCCATGTTTACACTTTTAGTTTCATACATTTGGGTCAAGTTATAGAATTGGTCCCATATCTTTTGATCAGGTTGCAGAATTGGTCTCATATCTTTGGGTCAGGTGCAGAAGTGGTCTCATATATTTGGATCAGGTAGGACTGACGATGAAACTTTTTACAAAGATATGGAACCAATTCTGCAATACCAAAATATATGAGACAAAAAATGATACGGGACTAAATTTGCAACCTTTAACAAACATATGAGACTAAAAGTGCAACAAAAAAATTATGAGACCAAATTTACACTTTGACCTATAATTATTATATACATTCACTGTGGACCCAGTAGTGCTCACATGCTATAGTGCTCACCCACCACACTTCACATTCTTTATACACTTTAATTCTATGATGCCAAAGCCATTCATTTTTTCTTTGTTCCTTTATTTATTTCTTTATCCGTTCCCTTGGATTCGATTTGCCTTTGATACTTTTAACAAAGTCATCTAGTAATTTTTTTTCCTCATATGTATATTTTATCTCTCTATGTTTATTTATATATGTGTGCGATGGACCAACTCAATGGTGGAGATATTGGACCTTAATTAATAAGAGATGAAGATTAACATTAATGTTAATACAGAGTCTATTTTAGTTTTTCCACTGATCTACTTTATACAGAAAAATTCTTTCCAACTTGAGATCTAAGAGCATTATTAGTCGCAATTATAGGCAGTTTTCAGTGCGAAATAACAGTTAAAAGTGCTTTAGAATAGTTAGTTCACTTTATGGTGGACTAGAAGACAAATATAATCAAATGCAACGGAGGAAGGGTAGAAAATATATAGAGAGAGGAAAATTATTAGTTTCTTGCAATTTAGAATAAAAGAAAATAGAAATTGAATCTCTAGATTTATGTACTCTAGAGTTTTTGGATTTGAACAATTTTAAATTGTCGAATTTTGCAATCACCCTTAACATTGCGTTACATGGCGAACTTATTTTATAAAGCTTTAATGAAATAATGTATTTTAGTCTTATTTAGTGAGGCGAACCAATCGTAGAGAATTATAGAGACACACTAAATATAAAGAACCTATCTCAAAGAAAATAAGACTAACGGTAATAATCAATAAATACATATTCAAATTCTTATTGAGAGAATTGTTTGAGAGTTTTCCCTATCTTATTGAGAGAATTGTTTGAGAGTTTTCCCTATTTCGTATGCGACAATATATTAAATCGAAATACTTTTAATAAAAGATAATATGAAAAAAAATTAATTAGGCAGCACCCACATTATAATTTCTGTGTTGCAATATTCTTTCACCGTTCAACTTTTGCTTATAAAGTCCTAGCTTCTTCCCCTCATCATTTTTACATATAGTTGTCAATGTAATCTTTCTTCATTATGACAAATCATGGTCATCATTATTCTTTAACCTCTTATGTTGATACTAATCTTGTATTTTTCTCACCCTCCCAAAAGCTAAAAAAGACGCCAAACAAGAAAAGAATGCGCCAAGCCTTAATTATTATGACCTAAGATGTTTGGAAAAATGAAAAGAAGATGCAAATCATTGCCTATTTTGGATCTTACTTTGAACATTTACTTCTGCATATGTAATTTTTTGACTTGAACATGCAAATTATTATTATTATTTTTTCCTTATCCGTCGGTGATGGATGGTAATTTTTAATTTATGTCAGTCAAAACATAGAAGTAAATAATTAGATATACCAAGTTGAGAAGATAGAAAGTTTTTTTTGGATCAATCTGTAATTAATCAAGGACTAAATTGAAAGAAAAATATGAACTTTGAAGACTCTTTGTTAATTTTTTGACAGAAACGTACTGTCGAAGTCTCACATTATTTGGTTAAATGACCTTCTAACTCTATATATATAATGAGACAATCGTTTCTCATTGAGAGCTCTTTTAGGGTGAGTTAGGCCTCTCTACATATTATGAGAGCTAGGTTTGGGCATATATGGATGGATGAGCCTTACTGTTGGCTGCCCTGGGGATAACTCGTTGGCTTCATGCTCCTATGTCGGACGTGTTTAAGTCCCACGTTACTTAGTTAAATGACTTTCTAAATCTCTCTATATATAATGAAACAACTCTCTCTCCTTAAAAGCTTTTTGAGAGTAAATTAGGTCAGTCTACACGCACCTCAAAGCCCCTTTGTAATAATAGAGTAAAACATAGGCTCCGTTTGGTACCCTTTTGGGTATGTAAAGGAAAGGGTTTTACAAGGGAAAAATTGTGAGGGAAAAGAAAAGTAGTTGAGGGAATGTAAAGTAGGTAAAGATTGAAAGTGTTTGGTATAAAAAGGTNAAATGTGAAGTAAAGAAAAATGGCCTATGTAATGTAAAGCCCTTTACATTGTAATCCACTTTACATAGCTCAAATTACCATACCAAACACATGAAAATCTTGAAAACTGTGCCCTTTTACATTGTAAACCCCATTTCCTTCGTACCAAACGGAGCCATAGTACATTGAGTTGCAACTTTTTGAACTCACGAAACTCGGTCCTATCTGTAATTAGGCCAAAGCATAGATTGTTTTTGTATTTTAATATGTACTTAATTAAATTCGTATATGATTCATATTCTACTCATATCCTACCCAATATGATTCTTAGAAAGAAATCATTTAATGTATGGGAGTGATTGGGTGGACGTGCTGTAGTCGCAGAAGGGTAGAGACTTAGAAGTGAAACACTTAGTTCCTAGATGGTCCTCATTCACTAATTATTGTTATAACTTGTCATGGCAATGTATGAACAAGCTTCTCTTAGGTGGTACACTCACGCCCACTTCAAGTTTTTGTCACTCTGCAATTCTTGGACACTCTCTCGTACTTTTTTCAACTTCCACATCCACACTTCTCTCACCTCAACTTGTTCACAATTATTAGCTTTATTTATCACAAAACCTTCCTCCTCATGTGGCTATTCTGGATTTTGGACCATTTTGATGATGGGTGAACTAGAAACAGTACTAGGGTTGAATTTTTATTTCATATATACACTATTATTTTGAGATTCACTTTTTTTCTCTCTACTGCTTTTTATTTCTCTTTTTAAAACGGTATGAATTGTCGAGTTGACTAGGTCCTTTAAGTAAGGTTGAAGGTTCGAATTTCGTATTGTGTATGCAGCAATTAATTGACCAATAACAAACTCTTACATGAAGCAAAGATCCGTGAAAGATTAGTTATTAGGTTGTCGGACTAAGGATATCTTAAGAAAAAAAAACTGTATCAATTAAATATTAGACGATTATCTAAATTCTATATTTTTAGTCTACAATGTCAAAGCAAAAAAGCTGCAATTGTACGACTAATCATGCAAACCAACATTGGGATTTACTGCTACCGTCTAGTCTCTAACAACCGGCATCTTCATTAACACACTGACCCCTCATTTCCTTCAATTTTCAAATATTTATCTGTTTGATTTTAGATTGCTTTGGTCCCATATTACCTTCTTCGTTTACAAATAATAACATTACCATCAATTTTCCTTCCAATACTGCATTCTCTTACATTATAGGCCAAAGTCCTATTTTGATTTCCCAGTTATGTTTAGTGTTTCAAATTAGTCCCCCAGTTATTTTTCGTTCTATATTAGTTCCTCATTTATGCAAAATTTGACAAAGTTGGTCCCTCTAACAGTTTTCATCTATTTTTCCGTTAAAAAAAGATAAAATTGATCTTTAACTCCTAAAAGTTTAAATTTTTTACATTAAAGACCTTTTTCTCTATAATAGAACCAAAATGTAAGAAAGAAGAAATACATAGGGTTTTAGTTTATTTTACACAAAAACACAAAAGCTTTATACTCAACAAAATTCAGTGAATTAGAAACCGAAACAGATCAAACAGAGTACGTTACTAATAAGTAAAAACACAGTATTTCAGTGTGCTCTCTCTCTATTTATCTTCATCTTCTTTCATTCTTCAATCTTCCCTCATTCCCAGATCTGGTTTCTGTGTTCCATTGTCGTGGTAATTGATTCCTTCAATCTGAGTTTCATTAACTGATGAGTATGTACGGTAGGGATCCGTGGGGTGGTCCACTGGAGATTAATGCGACGGATTCCGCCACCGACGACGATCGGAGTTGGAATCTGAACGATTTCGATCGAGCGGCGTTATCGCGGCCGTTGGATGAGACGCAATAGAGTTTGGTTCTATTATAAAGAAAAAGGTCTTTAATGTAAAAAATTTAAATTTTTAGGAGTTAAAAATTAATTTTATATTTTTTTAACGGAAAAATGGATGGAAACTGTTAGAGGGACCAACTTTATCAAATTTTGTATAATTGGGGGACCAATATGGAACGAAAAATAATTGGGGGACTAATTTGAAACACTGAGCATAACTGAGGGACCAAAATAGGACTTTGGCCTATATTATATTTATGCCACTCTACTTGCTTCGTCCTTTCTATTATATTATACATCCAAATACCTCAAAGGGTTAAGCATTTATTGAAATGAAACTTGGCTTAACGTACCATCAATTTAGAAATTTATTTATAATCATTGTTTCTCTTAACTTTTTATTTTTATTTTTTGGGTATCAAAATTGGAGTGCTTGATCAAAGACAAAGAGTAAAACCCATGCTACTTAACTATGGGGCACTAAGCAGAGAAATGGACTATAGTACACCATAGTGAGGTGCAGTAGGAGAGGGACAAGAAGGGTAAAAACAGAAAATAAATGTAGAGTAGAGAATAGTTTATACTTTATTGTATAAAATTCACTTTTCTATTTCACTTTCTCTCTCTTGATTTCAGCAAGGTTTAAGTGCACTTTTGGTCCCCTAATTCTTGCAAAGGTCTCAATTTGGTCTCTTAACTTTTGAAAACGTCTCACTGTTGGTCCCAAGTGCAGACTGAGTTGGCTGATAATGTGACATATATGAGTGAAGTGGATTAAAAAGGGACCATTATGGGGAGATGTTTTCATGACTTGGAAGTGTACTTGGGACCAACGGTGAGAAATTTTCAAAATTTAGGGGACAAAAATTGCAACAAAAAAAATTAAGGGACCAAATTGCAATTTTGGTCCCTTAACTTTCGCAAAGGTCTCAATTTGGTCCCCTAACTTTTTTTGTTGCAATTTTGGTCTCCTAACTCTTGAAAACGTTTCACTATTGGTCCCAAGTGCACTTCCAAGTCATGAAAACGTCTCCGCATAATGGTCATTTTTTAATCCACTTCACTCATATTTGTCACGTTATCAGCCAACTCAGCCTGCCAGATCGGCACTAACGGCAGATAATGGATGGAAAAAGTGCACTTGGAACCAACAGTGAGACGCTTTCAAAAGTTAGGGGACCAAAATTGCAACAAAAAAAGTTAGGGGACCAAATTGAGACCTTTACGAAAGTTAAGGGACCAAAATTGCAACAAAAAAAGTTAGGGGACCAAATTGAGCCCTTTGCGAAAGTTAGGGGATCAAAATTGCAACAAAAAAAGTTATAGGACCAAATTGAGACCTTTGCGAAAGTTAAGGGACCAAAATTGCACTTAAGCCAAACAAAAAACTTTGAGCTTCATTCATGAGCCTATTAATCCTATCATCTAACTTTGGGCCTTCTCCATAGGAATATGGGCTAAAGTGTCAACATTCCTCAATTCTGGGGTTGACTTAACAATACTGTAAATCTGTTATGTATTATCTGACATGGCCCATCATTCATTTAATATACTGGGATCCAAACCAAAGCCCATTATTTACCAAAACAACCCAAAATTGTAGACTCGTTTTCGCATCTGAATCGCTCAAACTCCAATTGACGAACCAAGTCACCAACCACGTTTTCATTCTGAAACATTTCAATTTTCAAGTTTTAAGCTCAGTTGCGTCTAAATACTTGGAGTAACCTTCAGCAATTTTCATTTTCTATTACTTTGTTTAAACAAATGCTTGGACATATTGGAATCAGCTGGTGAATGAAACAATGTATGTATCATGTATGCATGAGAGACATTCCATGATTTTGGATCTCTTAGTATTTCAGTGTGTCGAATAATTTTAAGATTTTTTACACACAACAAATTTTACACTTAAAATTATATATTATTTAAGTACTCCACCCTAAAATAGTGCAGGTAATTTGGATGGACCCGGATCCTCTGTCTTCAAAACCTCTTTATCTAAAACAACATCCAAAATGCACTGTTTTATTTAATTTCATAAAATGAGATCGTCATATGGCATGATCTTAACGACAAACACAAAATCAAACGATTAAAAATCACCTAAATACACAGAACTCAAATATAGAGGATTCAATTTCATGGGATTCGATCTTCCATGCTGTTATAACTCACTCTGGTTAATTAACAGCTTCCCTGCTGTAACATTCACTCAAACAAACAACTGAAATAACAATATTAACAAAACTAATTAATGATAATAAATGATGGAATGAGTAGTTCTAGTTACTCTAGTCTATACAAACATGGAAAAAAAAAAAGATGGAGACGAGAACAAGGCAGTTGAAATTAAATATCAAATTTATCTACAAGTTCATTCTGATCAATTACTTCTCTCATAAGCGAAGAAGAAAAACAACCAAATGACACAATTTATTTACAAAAGGAAAAAAATTACGTCATAAAAAAATCACTTGCAGCCAAATTAAAGCCATCTTGATCTTCATCTTGTTGCCGATCATGAAAATAATAAGTGTATGTAACAATGTAAATACAGAAACGAAAAAAAAAACAGAAGCCAAAGCTCTTTAATCAGAGAGGGAGGCCGTGGGAGAGTCCGTTCGTCCGTCCACATCTTAATTTAATTTTGCCGGCAAAATTTGAACAAGCTAGCTTCTAATCATCAGAACAACGAATGCGTTCAAATCAAACCTGTTATCAAGCTTGTGAATAATTGAATATAGATAGCTCTTCTTCTTCCTCATTGGATCGATCTATTTAGTATTTACAGATAGACGAAATCGGAGATCGTAGATCAGAAGTAGAATCGATCGATCAAACTATTAATTAGCAAATCGTTTTGTTGTTGTTGTTGTCAGTAATAGTGAAGCCCTGAAGTAGCGGTCGACATTCTTTCCAGAAATCGACATAACCGCCATTGCAATAATTCCTGTGATGAAACTCGTCAAATTTCAGCTTCGTCTTACCCGATCTCGACGAAATTAGCCTCAAAACCTCTTCGAACAGAGACTCCTCGCACGGAATCGCAAGAGGTCCAGTAGTATTGCAGAATTCGTACTCTTCTTCCGCTCCGTTCAGAAGCTTCTTGAAGAATGGATGATTCAGATACGTCGCCTTCACCACGTATCTCCTCGAATTCCTCCCCACGCACACCGCCACGTGTCCCGGCGGCACATCCGACGGCACTCGATTCGCCGCCGCCGCCGCTGCCGCCGCCGACGACATCCTCGCCTTGTTCCGCCACCGTCTCAGCATTTGGCACAGCCTCACAATGCACTGGATTCTGCTGCATTTTCCGTATCCCCCTGACATTTTCGTAAAAATACAGAGAAAGATCAAAACGACGAACAATTCTATGGTTTTCGTTGCCGTTTTCGTTTTTGAACGCTCTTCTTCTTCTTCTTCTTGTTGTTGCAGTACTGTATTCAATACTCTGTTTCGTGCTGTAGGTTCACGCATTTATTTATATTTGCCAGATTTCTTATGCTGCCCTTGGTTTTTCAGATAATTACGAATCCATCCCTATCTTAGCGCCTTTTCTTAAGTGTTATTAATTTATTACTAATCCATGTTGGATAATGCTTCTTATATCAAGTTTAATTTTAACCGACTTTTTTTTGGTTATCTTAATTATCTATTTTAATGAATTGTTCCAACAGAATAAGTTGATGGCTGGATAAGTAAATCTTGATTCGGTAAATGACACACATAATTAATCTCTTTTATTTCCTAAATAAAAAAGCTTATAACAAAAGTATTGGGCTTAACTTTTCCATTGCAATATAAAATATAAAATATAGATGAAACCTACTATTTGGTCCCTATATTTTTGAAATAGACTATTTGATGCCTAAAAAATTACAAATGTCAACTCGTTAGTCACTGTAGCCTATTTACGTTACTAACACTAATGACTTGGTCGTTAAATTCAAATGTGACACGTTAAATGCCATATATTTAACTATTTAGGACCACCTAAAGTTTGAAATTTGAGAATGCTTCAATAGTTTATGCCTTAGGGAAGATTTACATGTTATACAAATATTTAAGTCTGACTCAATTCTAGGCTGGTTTAATTGTGTTTGTTGGTCCAGTTGGATTGATTTAAGTGACTAGGATGCTAGCTAAAGTAACATTTAACGGTACCATGTAAGCATTTAACGTCCACGTCATCAAGTAATTTAACGGATTCTAACTGAGAGACTAAATAATTGATAATTATAATAAATGAAGAAGTGAGTAGTATATTTCAATACATGAGGGACTAAATAGTTGACTTATTAAAAAAAGAAAGACCAAATAGTAGATTTCCTCTAAAATATATTCAGTTTTGAAGCCCGGCTAAATTTTTGTTTATCGTCTTTATTTGCCATTAATATTATGCAATTTATGGGATTCATACGTATACATGCTGTTCCCAACTTTAATTTCCATTAATGTATATATGTAGTTAAGCTGATTCGGTAAATAAAGAATTAAAATAGACAAATAGTAACCGCATGTTTAGAGACATGGTGTAAGCTTAGCTGCCTAACAATGTACAATGAAGTAAAGGAAACCTAGATACGTGTTGAGAATTACGAAGCTTGGACAAAGCTTTTTTGATGAATTCAACAGAGAATTTAGCATTTTACGGGAATCTGTGAGTTTTTGTGGTGGGCTTGCTATTCCTTGCATTTAGGCGTAATTGTTTACATAATCTCGATTAATTACAATATAGAATTTTTCCAGTCAATGGACAATTTCATTGCCTGATTAATTAAATTAGTTCACATTATTAATAAATTGGAACTTTTATTAAGAATGTGATTCAGTATTATTCATGTAAATAAGTGTCACAAATTTTAAAAAATCGAGTCGTAATATAAAAATAGAAAATGAAATATTTTAATGGACACATGGAAAATTTTAAAAATACGTGTTATATAAAGCAAGTGTGATAATGGAACTAAATAGGGTTTAATTTCCGTTGTATTATTAATTTTTTTAAAAAAAATTAGCAAAGCTGTTATTGTTATTGTAGTTATGATGATTCTTATACACACTAAATATCAAAGTGATTAAACGATGAAAAGTTTAATATTTTTAAAAATGAAACTTTCCGTGACAAAAATAACTTTTTATAGCGGTCATAAAGTTCAAAAAAGTAATTAAGAATGAGCACAGCAGCACACCAGGCATCAAGACTCTATATATTCTTGAGGCTAGGCTGGCTGGCATGCCACGTCATTAATAATAGTTAATATACCCTTCGTTTGATTAAGNTTTTTTTCTAAATAAATCCCGAGAGCAAGCAAACTGCCAAAACCTACACTATAAATATTAATCCTTTTAATTTAATTTGATTCCTATATATTTCTAATTCCGGCATCTTCCTAACCCGCTCTCGTTTATCTTTAATTAGAAAACTACATACGTATATATATATATATATCAATTTGTACGTACTTTGGTGGTTGGCCCCAACAAGATTAATAATGCATGGGTAGTTAATTAATTAATTAATTAATGACTGCAGTTTTCAGAATTATCATCCATGATCGATGTTATGTTAATTATTAATCAAGAATATTGCTCCAATCAAACTGGGTTATAGATCTTTATCCTAAGTTCTGATATCAAATCTGTAAGAAATTTAGAACTTAGAAGGAAGAGGAATCCTTTGAAATTATTACGACTCCTCTTCTATCAATCAAGGTTAGAAAATTTCTAAAGTGAAGTCGAGATTCAAGATAAAGAGGACATGAAGTTTCAATATTTAACTCTTGAGAATATATTGTATTTATAGACAAAAATGTTATAACTGAATGAGAAGAGTAATTGGAAATCGATTGAGCCATTACTTTCAAGAAACTACCAATGAGTGTTGGGTTGAATTAGTCTTTCATAATATGACGAATTTAATAGTAGAAGTCAGTTCGAATTTTCGTTAAAAATATTTACACTTAATATATTAGACAGAAACTCAAATAAAACTGTTTTCAATAAAAAAAATATGTGAAAACTAAAAAGAAATTAAGATATAACGTCTATAAGGTCCTCGTAAATTATATAGTTATATATATATAGACTATTATTAACTAAACTTACATAAAAAGACTTATATTTCAATTATAAATTTTATCAATAAAAATGAAATATATTACAAAATGAAAACTTTGGTAGCATAAAAAAAATTTATAATTAAGAAATTAAAATCTATAACAAACATATTAAAAAAGCAGTTTACGTAAATTATCCCAGTACAAACAGGCCTGATGCTGTAAAGTGTGAATGCCACAATTTCATGAATTTTAGCGTCACGCCCAACTTTTAAGAATGCATTCAAAATCAATTTCAAAGATGAACAAGTTTATATATTTTGGTGGTGATGTCAGAATTCAAAAAGAGAAGAAGAAGAAGCATTGTGGATTATTGTGGTACTTTTACCAAAAGGGCTGTCCAGGTTCGTCTCTCTGCTTAGTTGTACTAACTGTGTCGTGGATAAATAAAATACTATATGATAGACTTTTCAATACGCCCAGTCTGTAATTTCAAAAAATATTTTATCTAAAACAAAAGAAAACAATAAATAAATAAAAGGAAAAAAGAGTGTGAGGTCAATCCTTACGCAATACGCACTTATATCGCCACTCACAACTATTATAAAATGTTTTCATTATCAAGAAAACCAAAACAGCCACAATAAAACAAACAAGAGTATTATTGATTAATTTGTTTAATTAGGAATCTGCATGAAAAGACGACGCGTGTTTTAAATCTGCTTATAGACATAGTCATAAGCTAGCTAGCATGCATATAAACTTTTGTTGGCTTTGGCAGTTGATTTGTCGTGACGTGCCAATTTCGTTTAATTACTATATATAAATTATAAAGTTATTATTCTTTATTTTATTATTGGATAAACTATTAAATTACATGTAACTGAGGGTGAGGCCCCTAGTATTGTTGCCAAATTAATCAAAAAATTATGTATAGCTTTCTAGTACCTTCATGATTTATATAACTGTCTAACCTGCTGCTACATACTTTTCTGTATATATATATATGCTCATTTTTTAGCTTGGAATTAATATATATAAGACACTTTCGGTGCATATATAGCATGCAAAACGACTTTCATATTTATATAGAGACCATCCATATATGCATGTTTCAACACTTGTCGCTATCATCCGATCCGTTCATTACGTACATTTCTTCTTCAAATATATTGAAATATATATTAAAATAAGGTAACAATATATAACTATATTGATCATTTAAGTCACTTAACAGATGTGACGGTGACGGCACTTAAATCATATACAAATAGACTCTACTATACCTCCTCATCGTCTAGTTGGAATTCATGTATATTTTTTTTTTGAGCCAAAAATTCATGCATATTCATTTACCCTATGTATATATAACATCGCTGCCTAGCTTCTTCACATGCATGTTCGTTTAACCTATATATACATATATGCCACGTACGTACTGCGTAAATACTATACAGTTTATGTATGAACACATCAACACAAACGAAAAAACGAATATATATTTTTTGGTGACAAAACGAATATGTATATATATATGGTAGATTCTTCATCGACCAGTACTGTGATATGAAATTAATTAGATTCTCAGGTCAACAAATGATTAATCCGGCGTTATTAAGAGATGATGGCTAACAAGCGAAGAAGGTATATAGTTGTTGGTACTTGGTAAGCATACATAGAAAGTAGGTAATATGAATATTTTTGGTGATATATATATCCTATACTTTAAAGTGAATGTGCTAATTAGAAAAAAAAAATAAAGGCAATTAATAATGTTGCGTTGTTTGGTAGCAGCTTCGTAGATACTGATCAGCTAATAATTAAGAATAGGACTTTATAATTCGTATAAGATATATGTATATATAGTACTATCTCTTATTAGATGTTGACACGATATTGATAAAATTAATTATATTTTCCTCTATGTTCTGGCCACTGTTTTTGACTTTATATAATGATTAATGGAGTATGGACAATATAGTTATATGAATATAATATAAATGTGAACTAATTGACAAAGACAAGCCCAATCACAAAAAGCCCACGGATCCGTGCGGTGGTGTGTACACAATTAAAGATATGAACCTGGGAAATTGTTTACAACTTGAGCAACTTCTTCCGTATATACTTTCTAACCAAATATTTTATCTTAAGTTTTTCATGAGATTCATATATATATACTAGGGGCTTGGCGTGCCCTAACGGGCACGCCAATATGCATGTAACGTTTGAATTGATTTAAAGTTGAAGATTATATTAAATTTTTATATTGATAAAAGAGTAAGTTTGGGACCAATTTGAGAAATTATAAAATATTTAGGACCAATTTGAAATTACCTCATATAGGGAGAGTGAGTGGGGAGAGAGTGGTGGCATTTTTAATTTT